>OU015495.1:56314608-56527108 GCA_907164885.2 Dolomedes plantarius | reverse complement strand
CTCCGATAATGGATGTTGTAAATTTCATGTTATTTGTATGTTTCCTTCAGGGTGTTGCATTTACAGTGGCTAGCAGTTTAGATGGCCGTGACTCAAATTTAGTATTGTGGGGAAAATATTTTTCCCTCTCGTTTACAACTTAGTCTTCTGCTAAAGAAAAATTCACACTACCCCTTTCACCTAGAAATCCAGTGATGCGGCGTCCCAGCGTTTACTCTTTGATAACAAATCCTGTTCCGTTTTGTGTATTGTCGCGATTTTTCTGTAGATGTATTTCTTTAATGTCCCTTTTTAGATCGACAACAAATATAACGCAAACGATTCAACAAAATGCTTCACATATATACTTGTTAATTATACACATATTGAAAATATTCTGTATTTTATGTGGGTAATTAATTTTGCATTTTGACTGTATTTGGATATATACTTCAGTATTTAACGATGCATATAGTTTGGATATACGCATCTGAAAAATACCCTTGTAAACATGCACAAATGGAATGATTAAAATTGGTTAAAAATGTATTTCATAAAGAAATTTTCATCAGTCAAGGTTGTTTTCTGAACTTAAAAGATGCGAATTGCAAAAGTTTCCATTTCCATATAAATATGAAAGTATTCAGCCCTGCCAATTATAAAGAACATTCGGTTCATAAATATTTTTAGATGTTCATAATCATAGAAATAATACGGTTGCTAGACTATTTTAAGACTGTAATTCCTGTTGAAGATTAACGAATGTCTTCAGTATCGAAAACAAATTTAGTAATGTAAAATTATTCGCATAATTTGAAGATAAATTCGCGTGTAAATGTCTATCATAATCGAGATTGAGGAGAATATATATATATATATATATATATATATATATATATATATATATATATATATATATATATATATATATATACATATACATATATATATATGTATACATATATATATAAATATATATATATATAAATATATATATATGTATATATATATATATATATATATATATATATATATATATATATATATATATATATATATATATATATATATACACATATATATATATACATATATATATATACATATACATATACATATATATATAAATATATATATAAATATATATATATATATATATATATATATATATATATATATATATATATATATATATATATATATATATATATATATATATATATATATATATATATTATCTACAACGTACAACATAAAATGCAGTAGTTCATAATGTAAAATACCGAAGGTAATATATTCGTAAGTGTTTTAGATCTATTTCTTATCTTACGCATACCACTCAGGTGAAAAATGTGTTGCCATATCCTTCATCATTTGAAAAACATCAGTTGCCACAGTTTCGATTCACGCTACTGGAAATATTTCCAGAGTCATATTTCGCGTTCCGAAAAGCACTGTTTCACAAGTATGGGTGAGAAAAGTTAGAATTTAGTACGATAAACATTTTTCTTGTCTTTCCAGGCAACGTGCATTGCAGCAATGTTGTTGAATAAGAAAGTCGAACAACAAAAAAATACTGTAGTTAATTTTATTGCAATTAATCTTTACCATTAGAAACAAATATATTTACTACACATTAACTTTGTTGACGAACACTTTCAGTAATTACTGATGTCACCTTTCTGATGTTGTTTTACGAAATTTGAGAAACTAGCTGGAAAAGAAAATTGGGACCAAACCCAAATTAATGAAACCAGAGTGATAAGGTTTTGCTGGTTTTAATGTATGGCTCCATACAATTACAAATGTTATGTTGCCTTTTCAGGCTATTTGTCTGCCAGTAATGGTTAATGGCAGTAACGTAAATTGAAATATAATAAAATACGTTAGTTAATTTTATTCGAATTAATATTGTTGTTGTTGTTGCGGATGCCTCTTGGCTGTTTCAGACCAGACTTTGAGGGCTGACTAAAGCAGCTCAGGATTACAATAGCACAACAAGGGTTGGAGTCCGACTTGGCTAGGTGCCACCACAATCTTCACCGAGTATCCACAGGGGGCGAAATCTTTTGGGATCGTACATTCTCCCACATTCTCTGACCTCATGGAAGAGAATTAATATTTTGCAATATAAACAAATATATTTATATCACTTTAACATTTGTGAATGAACTCTTTCGATAAGTTCTGATGTCTCCTTGGTATATTGTCGTATTGCTCGTCCATTTTAATTATAGGGCATGATTATTTGGTGGCAGTACAAAGATTATCTATCTTAAGACAAGGGGTATTTGGGTGCGTTGTGTTATAATCATTTATTTTATTACCCTAGGCTCTGGTCGCAATTAGCAATTAACGAACAAATTTTTAAACCAGTTGGATCTGCTACATCAACTTTGCTCACATTAAAAACACCCAGCAGATAAATAATTACTGAAACAAGGTTTAAAACAAAAAAACTTCTTTATTTACACGGTCCTAATATTTACATCTCATCACATCAAATTTTAATTAACATAAAAGCTGCTCTGTCACTATCAAAACCACGAGCAAATGAAACATGGATTTTTTTTTTTTTTAAAGTTGGACTTTCTGATTCAGGGAGCGTAAATACGAACTACACAAAATTTTAAAAGCTCCTATCCAAATTAAATACCCGATATATTCAAATACGTAAAACTCGCACTAATTATCAAAGGCAAACGCTGGATCTGAACTAAACAAAATCAAATAAAACACTCACGCCTTTTAGCTGTGAGCGACTTTCGGGTTCTGTGATAACTCTGGTAGGGGACTCTTTCCGTGACGGCAGTTTGAACTCTGTAGGTTCTCTTTAGTTTGATGGGTGACTCTTCCACGCTGAGGTTATCTGTCACTGAAGACGGACTGGAGGCAATCTTCTCTGCTATTCCTCTTTATTTCGGATTCGGGATCAGCTATCATTCGTCTCGCCACACAGGCTTTCTTTCTCAGGAAAAATCAGCCGAGTTGCACATCAAACCCCCTTAATTTTATTTTTGTTCCGGGAATATTCGACCGGACTTTTGGGGCAATCAACCAGGGGCAGGTTATTTTTCAGCCGAACCAGGGCAAGGCCTCCTGGACTCCGACTCACCCCGGACTTCCTTCTCTCAAACTCACGTCCAATATTTTTATTCTTTAAATGGTCCCGCCTCCGGAACCATTTCACCAGCCATTCAGGAAACACTCGAATTTGTATTTGTTAAGTTTCAACACCTAGAAACCTCTCATTTGCTACCCTCTTTCTTAATCTAAAACGCCCCTCTTACGCAATGATCCAAACAGCTTGTTGACCACCCGCAACACCGCCAAACCATGTGGTTTTCTACCGCTCCCCTCCAATCAATCACCCACAAAGGCCATTGTAACATAACGTCACAAACAGTGCCATCCTTGCTTATCTGAGTCTATCATCTAAAAGACCCCACACACTCTAGGCCCATAAAACTTTTGTAAATTTGCTACCGTTGCCGACAAACGCCTTGCCCTATAATTACATTAGCATTAAAGACGTCCTCGACCTGTTAACACAAAATGTAATGAATCAAAGCTTTCAAAGTTTTTATTTTCTCTTAAAATATTAATTTTAATTTTTTTTGAAAGCGCTTCATTACATATATCACTAACTTTGAGACACTAAAAATAAGAGAATTGTGAGCAAACCAAAAATAATGAAACCCAAGTTACAAAATTTTACTATTCACCTATAGTTCTCTTCTAAAATATTTTTGCTTTCAGGAATAAAGTGTTGGTATTAAGCACTTATGTACAAATCACAAGTTGAAGCTCATTTCAAATGCATTACAGACAAATTAAAGAAAGAAAATCCAGAATAAATTAAAATAAAATTAATAAACTAAATTCCAATGGTTAAGTTACACTTCAGACTTGAAGGTTCCTCACTAAACTGAAGCTTCAATTCTTAGGAGATTTCTGAAATTTGAAACCTTTTTTCGCACATAAATCCGATGCCATTCGATTTCTATTCTGATTCAAAAGAGCGAAATCCAAAAAAGAACTTGCCCATATTCTCTAAAAATTTCTTAAAATTAAACTAAATAATTTGAATGCCAATATAAGACCCTCATATCTAATTTACACATTGTTTAATTTTATTTAAATACCGGGTGGGCAAAAATCCGTAAAAACTTTAAAAATTCATAAAAACCGGAAAAATAGCCAAAATAAAAAAAAATTTGTAGGGTTAGCATCGCTATTTCAAGGGATATTTTTACAGACAGGAAAAAAATAACTCAAAAAACAGCCGACAGGTGGCACTGACGCACACAAGTCTACGGGTGTATCATCCCGGGTGTATCTATCTGGTCCATCCAATCTTTTGGAACTGAAAATGCGATCCGCCGAGAGGTGTTATGTATATATTCGGACTTGCTGCACTCTGCCGTTGCTGGATTTGTGACTCACCTGCAACGTATTATCCCCTGTATTGGGGGTCATGTGGAACACCTACTGCTGAAATAAACGATTTAGAAGCATTCTTTTCGATATTTGCGTATCTTTTTTTTTTACTTGTGTACGTCAGCGCCCCCTGTCGGCTGTTTTTTAGTTGTTTTTTTTCCTGTCTTAAAAATCCCGTGACCTCGCAATGCTAACTCTGCAAACGTTTTTTTATTTTGGCTATTTTTCCGTTTTTTTATTCTTAAAATTTTTTCGGACTTTTTGCCCACCCGGTATGTACATATACCCAAGTCACCGGCAAAGACTGAAATTTTGGAATAAAGTAAAGCATTTGTATTTTCTATAATGTGTTTTCTTTATATGGGGGTTTGAAATAAATGGTAAAACGCGAACATCTGCCTGAAAACGTTTTCACGTCATACTAAAGGTAGTTTTCAAGTAAAGAGATGTTCAGTTGATCGAAAATTTCTCCAATATGACTTTTCTTCATCCTAAACTGTCTTTAACAACTGCGTATAAAAACACGAGTTTAATCAGTACCGGTCAACATTGTTAAGAACTTCCAAATTGTAAGAGCTGTAGATTTGGTCGCTGAGCAAATACGATAGACTAGCTGAATGCCCGTGCTTCGCTACGGAGTACATTCAAATTAAATACAACTGTCAATGTATACATTTAATGCCAAAAAAACTATATTTATAATAAATACAACGCTCAATGTATGCAATTAATGCAAAAAATATATAAAAAAATTGTAAAGGATATTTTTAGAGACAAAATAATGTAGAAAAAAAATTCAAATAAAATACAACGGTCAATGTATGCAATTAATTTGCATGCTTAATATCCATGAAACATACTAATTTGAATTAAATACTTCAAAAACTTCCATCTCAATTAGACTAGTGGTTAAATTTTATCTTTTCCCGTATTTTAATATTTCTTTTGTCAATTTATTTCGTTGTTATGCACGTGATGCAAAATTAATTTAAAGTATCACAAAAAGAAAAGAAACACCGTGATCAGCATTTAGTAAATTAAATTCTAAAAATTAATCTTTAAAAATTCCCCAAAAATCAGAAAATGGAGGTAAAGATTTGAAAAAGATTTCCTTTTTATGATATTCTTTAAATTTTATGATCTTCTTTCTCGGAATTTTATGATTTTCTTTCTCGTGTTATAAATTTCATAACCATCAGATTATTATTTTAAATGCAAACTTAAAAAAAAGTTACAAAAGCAGCTTAAAAATTTAAAAAAAAATCTAGGAAGAGTTTTTCAAAAATTTTTCTTAGTGCTCCCCGACACTAAAAGAAGATCCTTCTTTTAGTGATCCTTCTTTAGCCAAGCAAAATTTCAGCCCTTTAAGTTCAGCGGTTTGGTCTGTGCGTTATCTGTCAGTCAGTCAGTCAATGAGTTACGGAACTGTTTTATGTATATAGATTGGTAGGTCGTACGGACTTGGTCTATATTGGCTCTTGTCCAAGGGGTTTTGAAACAACGACAACAGCAAATTCAAAAGAGACCCGTGTAATGAAAATTTGTTGTGTACAATCTCTGCATAGCAGCATTAAAATGAATATTTTGTAAAATTTAAGTCTCTTAGCTCTTTGGTCACGGATTCTTTTAATTCCTTACTCCTTTCAGTCTACTGAACTTAAAATTGTACTTTGGTAATTTACTTATACCTTGAGAAGTTTGAGTAATTTATTTTACTCATATATCCATTCTATTTCTTTGTATGTCTCTTGACAATCGAGAATTCCTTTATGCCGAATTCAAAACCTCATTTAATCACAAATTGAATTAAACAAGTTTATCGATTATTGAAATCATTCAATTTGTTGTAATTCAATAGAACTTGCTGTGATGTAAGTCCCCTAAGAATATTTTTCTCACGATTTCTCAAGAAGAAAAAAAAGTTCTTAGCTGTTTCTTTTAATTGTGTCCCTCTCATTCGCTATACATTACAAAACAAGATGTGGCCGCAGTGTTATGATAGACCAGAGATATCCAAAATTTATGTTTGCGGAATGCTTGGGAATGAGATTAGAAGCTGGAGGGGGGGGGTAAATGTAGTATTCTTAATCTTTAAATTTTTAAATTTTATATAAAAGTAATTTTATATCACGATTTTATATCACGAACATGTCCACTTTAAGTTCAAATAAATATTTCCTTCATTACTCATTTTATTTATTTATCAACCTTTTTCTTACGGGGTAGGATAGCATATATCCCAAGAATATGGGCCCCAGAATGAATATCTCTCCCCCCCCCTCTCTCTCTCTCTTTATATATATATATATATATATATATATATATATATATATATATATATATATATATATATATATATATATATATATATATATATTTATATATATATATATATATATATATATATATATATATTTATATATATATATATATATATATATATATATATATATTTATATATATATATATATATATATATATATATATATATATATATATACGTATATATATTTATATATATATATGTGGGTCGTTTTTAATTTTTTTCAAAAATCGAAATCACCTGTGGTGGGAAAAGCTGTGTATTGCTATCGAATGTTTGTAAAAAAAATATTTTTTTGAAATTAAAATATATTTAGGCCCCTGTCCCGGCCTTTGAAGTTTCTCCAAAAATGTAAAAAAAATGAATTTTTTATTTGTATTTTAATTTGTTTACGTATAAAAAATTTTAACAGCCTGTAGTGAAAATTGTTGCATAGCAATAATCTTTGTTTGTGAAAAAAATTGTTTTGATATCGTATCATATTTAAAGCCCCCGCTAGGCCGGCGAAATTTTGATATATTAATTCTTTGAAGCAGAATTTCTAAGAAATATATTTTAAAAATTAAAGTCATTATTAAACTCAATGTCCCATCTGTACCAAAGGGTTTAAGCAGCTCTTTGCTTAATTTGCCAAAATTATAGCAGAATAACCCAGAATTCACCACGAGGAGGTGGCTGCATTCGAATTCCTTCCGCCCCTATCCACCCTCCCAAACAAATATGGGCGCATTTTTTTTCCTGTTTAGTGATAGTATAAGAGTCTTACACTTTATACTTTGCCTTATTTTCGAAGTTTTGCATCATCTTTCGAGACTCCAATGTTGTATGTATAAAGCCATCTTGATTTTTTGTTCCACTGACAGATGAGGATGCCTCTGACACTATCTTAACTGCCCTTTCGACATCTTGTGTACGGCATAGGAGAGTCCACAGCTTACTTTCAATACAGCCACCTATTTCAGCCATTTTCTCAATTTCTGCACTTGGTATATGTTTAGTCAGTGGAGGTTCTGTAAGTGAACATTTCTTCCAATTTATCAGTTCTGCACAGTCGTTTGCGGGAAATTTGAGAGGCGGAATGACAAAATCACAAGTTGTTTCATTGGGAAGTGTTTGGGCCTTAAGGATTCTTCTGAAGCGTAATTTCCTCATATAGGACCATTTGTCGTTGATCATGGCAATCAGCAGGTTTTCTGGGTGACCATAAATCATTCATTGGATTACAGGATCCACTACTAATTTCAGCTCATCGCTCAGATATCCTGAGTAGTGTATAACCTCCCAAAGATTCTGTGTACCAGCTGTGCATGAAGGCTCACTTTTAGTGAGAAATCAAACTTTTGCATACACTTCTGGAGCTGCCCACTTCTTTTAAAGATGTAGCAACTTGCTTAAAATCGTCATCAGAATAAAATCTTCACTTTCAGAAGTAGAGCTACCTTCCATAATACTTTCACATTGTTGAGGTTGACTATTTATCGCAGTTTCAGATTTTTGCTTATTCGCACGTTCAGAATCCATTGCTTTCCTTGCCACTCTAAGTTTTAGCACCCTAGTGATTTCAGCATCCAAATTCCACATATACATTTTCGTCCAACATCTCTGGTCCTTAAAAATTCTTGTTGCAAAACCGGCACTTTCTTGACTTCTCAAATATGCCCAATGAAAATTCATGACACTTACATGTTGAGATATCCAACAGTGTAGATTTTGCATCATTTCGAAACCTTCTTAATTTAATTTTCGCCGCTTCACTTGTTTTCCAGTAGACTTCTTTATATTCATGCATTTTTTTATGAAACTTTTTTTATGAAACATTTTATGAAACCGCACAGTACAATCACACTAACTATCGGTGAAATTCAAAACAAATTTCGGCGATGGGGCTTTTAATATGATGCAATATCAATTTTTTTCACAAACAAAGGGACTTGCTGTGTAACAATTTCCACTACAGGCGGTTAAAATTTTTGTTACGTAAAAAATGAAAAAATGAATAAAATATGCTTTTTTTACGTTTTTGAAGAAATTTCAAGGGCCGGGTGGGGGGCCTAATTATATTTAATTTCAAAAACACTTTTTTACAAGCATTTGATAGCAATGCGCAGCTTTTCCCACCACAGACGATTTCGATTTAAAAAAAAAAGTAAAAATATACACCACCCTAATATACATACATATATATATACAAACATTTTACCACCCTAATATACATAAATATATATACATATATATACACACATCCGTATGTACTGAATTTATAACATTTCTCAGTACTTCATTTATTTTAAATGTTTAGCATAAAAAAATTAATGCTTCATTTATAGACCAGGGTGAAAAGACCAACCTGACAGTATATCGGGAAATACGAGTACTTTGAAACTGGGATAAGTAAAGGGAAAAATAAGACTAAACCAACCTTACCGAAAACAAATAAACTAAAATTGACTGAAGTATCAAATTTGAAGTTTAGCTGGAAGCTTACATTGATTGGTTTTAGAGCTAATCTAAAGCTTTCCGTATTTTCAAATCTCTAAAAATTACGGAAGGACTTGATTTATTTAAATATTTGGCAATTAATGTTTCATTTATTATTAAACAATTAATGTTTCATTTATAGACCAGGGAGAAAGGAACAACCTGTCTGTACACGAGTATTGAAATACGAGGACTTTGAAACTGCGATAATCCGAAGTAAAGTGAAGCATACGGCCTGAATCTGCGTAACCAAAAGAAAAGAAAAACTAAAATTGACTGAACTATCAATTTTGAAGTTTAGTTGGAACCACACATTGATTGGTTATAGAAGCTAATCTAAAGCTTTCCGTCATTTTAAAATCTTTAAAAATTTACTATATAGGTAATCAGTGCGAATTCTGTGTAAGAACGTGGCGAACAAAATAAAGAGATGTTTAATCTCTGAAAATAAAAATCACTTAAGAGTTAAGTAAAAAAAAATATCTTTTAATCTTTGCTGGTTTTTATAATCCTTATTAAATTTAAAATAAGATGTAATTCAATTATCTGTTCGCCTCCAGATTAACGTAACTGGAACAATTATTAATAAAAAAAAGTAACTTTTGATTTTTCATGTGAAGTGCAGAATAAAAAAGGAAGAGTAAGCTTAATGCTTTTTTATCTAAATTACCCTTTTATTACCCTATGCATTTTAAAGAGCTTATTTTTGTCAACTTCTTATGCGTGGGCCCATTAACAGAGATTAATGAAAGATGAACCAAAAACAGCAGGTTAACCATTAGATGATTTTTTTCTTGCAGCATGTTACAAAAAATCTATGGAATGAAAAACAAAAAACTTAATATTAGTAGATTCTATCGTGTACAACATTTTTCAGATCCATAAGAAACGATGTAAACTAATGTATTGATAAATCGTCCCGTTATAATACATTTATTTGGAAATCGTTCATTATTTTTTTTATTCCTATATGAATAGAAACAGGACTCAGTCTTACATTCTTGTATGCACTATTATTTTCTTAATACCACTTTCATATGTATACATAAGCTATAAACACTCTCTAAAAAAGACTTATAAATCATAAAGAAATAAAATTTATAAGTATGTGCGTACAGCGAAATAGCAAAATATTAACATAAAATGTATATAAAAGTAATGTATCACTTAAGTTTAGGTATTTTCAACAGTGCACGATCTTTAAGCGTGAAATGTAATATATATATATATATATATATATATATATATATATATATATATATATATATATATATATATATATATATATATATATACCGGGTGGCCATAATTAAACTGACAGTGCTCACAGTGTTCTGTAGCGCGATCTATTTGCGAGAATGACGCCACATTTTGTAGGAAGATTAAACAAGACGGGGGACGAAGGATTCCGCGAAAAAATAAATTAGTTCCAAAAGTCACAATAGGGGAATATTTGGCGCTGTGTAATAGAAAATAGAGTGTTAACAAATGCAAATTAATACGGAATAAAATTACTTTTTTATTATGCACATTTTCTTATAAAGTTCAAGTGCAATATGGCAACACTTTTAAAAAAGCGTAAAATCTACATAAACACCGATAAAATCTCGTGATCTGCAATATCACGTACGCTGAGCAGAAGAGGAAGTTCTTTATTCAAATTTCACGTTACATCCATTGGCACAGTGCCAGCTTCTTGGGTTTTAAAAGGCAATGTGTTACATTCCGAATCAATCGGATTGAAAGTTTATGTGCAATGTCTCCTTCTTTAGTCGAGCGTGCGTTACTGGTCATATTCTTTTTCGGGAAACGCGACCAGTGAAACGCGTCAGCCGCTCTTCGTGCTTTTAGAACGCCCAAAAAATGCGTAAAGGTAACGGTCCTGTGTCAGTTAATGGGCTAAAAGCAATGGTTGCGACGTTTGAGAAAACAGGTTTTCAAGGTTCAGTCTGAAGATTCAGTTAGGCAGAGGACGGAATATGGATATGCCTTACAGTACGGTATGGAAAATCTTACGAAAGATTATCAACTTCTATCCGTACAAGATCAGCCGTGTACAGCAGTTACTGTACCCCGACCATGATAAGCGATTGACTTTTGCTCTCACCTTTCTTGCCAGAATGGAAGTGGATGATGCTTGGCCGTGGAAAATCTTATGGGGAGACGAGGCCCACTTTTACCTGCATGGAACTGTGAATACCCAGAACTGCCGAATTTGGGATGACAAATCACCACATGCAGTCACAGAAATTCCCTTACATTCACCAAAGGTAACTGTTTGGTGTGGGTTCACAGCGGAATTTATCGTAGGTCTATTCTTCTATGAGAACATTACCCCGACAGGACCGGAAACCTGTTCTGTTACCGGAGAGAAATATCGCCACATGTTGAACAGCTTTGTCATTCCGGCACTTCAGCAAAGCCAATGCCTGGGGGAAATCATTTTAATGCAAGATGGAGCCCCTCCACACGTTGCTGTACGGGTGCAACAGCTGCTACGACAGAAATTCACAACAGAAAGAGTCATTAGCCGCTACATTCCAACTGCATGGCCACCTCGGTCGCCTGATCTTACCCCATGCGACTTCTTGCTATGGGGTTACCTTAAGTCCAAGGTCTATCAAGGAGTGGTCCAGGACCTGGCTACATTCAAGGATAACATATCACGGACTGTACGGGAGATTCCTGCAGACATGTTACTTTCTGCTGTTGTGCATACTGTGCACAGAATGCAATATGTGGTCCACAACAACGGCAGCCACATTGAACCTCATTTGAATGCAAAATAAAAGGTAATTTCCGTATTGATTTGCATTTGTTAACACTCTATTTTCTATTACACAACGCCAAATATTCCCCTAGCGGTGACTTTTGGAACTAATTTATTTTTTCGCGGAATCCTTCGTCCCCCGTCTTGTTTAATCTTCCTACAAAATGTGGCGTCATTCTCGCAAATAGATCGAGCTACAGAACACTGTGAGCACTGTCAGTTTAATTATGACCACCCGGTATATATATATATATATATATATATATATATATATATGTATATATATGTATATATATATGTATATATATATGTATATATATATATATATATATATATATATATATATATATATATATATATATATATATATATATATATATATATATATATATTGACATTAATTCTTATAAGCAATCAAAATCCAAATGTTTTACGAATAAACTTGGTACGCACTAAGCACTATCATGCAGAATTTTATCAAACACTTCGTTATGGAATTCTTAAAGTATACTGCAGCGAGAAAAGAATTGCTTACAGCATTTCTTTTCTCTGTTTCAACCTCTGATTAGTAATGTAGAGTACTAAGCAAGTAATGTAGAGTATTAAGCAGTTTTATGCCGTTCTCATAAATAACCTTTAGCCGTTATGACCCAGATTAAATCTAATATCGTAAAATCGGAAAACAACTAATATCCAAATGCATATTTAATTATAAGCATAAGAATGGGCTATAAGAATGTGGAGCATGTTAATAAAGAAGAGATTGAAAGCAATTTTGAAAATAAATGCAAGTGATTTTCAGATTGCAATATTTTAATGAAATTACTGACATTAATGCTGAAGGCGTAGTATCATGAATTATTTTCAGATACCTTTCTCTAAATACAGCCCTGAAAGAATTTAAACAGCTTTTAAAATTTTCATGGACACTGGTTATGACATAGATATTTTTAGGGGAACTGACTAATTAAAAATACCCAGAATAATTTAATCAATAATCTTTTGAAAAATTATTGAGAAAGAATTCCTGAATTGTTTTTCATTCGAGATATTATTTTTACATAAAGGTCATTTCATATTTTGACATAAAGGTCAACAAATCACAAGATACTTTCTCTGAAATTTTAGTCATTTCGTGATGACATTTCGCGAAAATAAATGTCGAGGATCTATGGCATCGTCATTCCTATAAGGTGTCCCTCGGAACTTAAGGGGATGGTGGACATTAGAAAGCAATTTTTTAAATTTTTACTTCATAGATATGAAATTTTGCATGCATACAGAGGCTGTTCACATATTTTTTAGACGATGTATATTGTATTCACAAAACTAAATTACATAAAATTCTTGTGTTTTAAATGTTCTATTTGACATCCCTTATTCTGAACTATATTTCGACACCGCAATTTCCAGGATAATAATGCCTTTTGAGGTGTCAGAAGAGGTATTCTATCCCATTTCTCCTGTACAGCTTTCCAGAGTCCTGTAAGGGTTTTGGGACGACGTTTAGATAATGCAGATTTTAAAAGTCCGATAGCACGAAAGTTCATAGGTGATACATCGGGAAATTTAGTAGGGATATCAGTGAAGGGTATGGCCTTGATACCAGGTTTTTGTTCCATTTCTTTTAGGAAATTTACAGTGGATTTTGATGTGTGACTGCTAGCTTTGTCCTGATGGAGTCTCACAGATTTATGGCACTGTGGGTAAAGTGATGGTATTTCATTCAGAAAAATTGGCGATAAAATATGTTCCTGATAGTATTTGGAGTTAATCTTGACATATTTTTCCACTGTCTTTATTTTTAACTTGCCATTATAAGAAAAACCAGCAACAATCATGAATCCCTTAGAAAAACTTGGTCTTAAGTGAATTCTTTGAACCATGTACTTAAATTTTTTTCTCCCCTTTTATGATAATAAATGGCTCTTTTTTTGTTTCAATCATTTAAATACACCCATGATTCATCTATTGTGACAATTGTTTTCCATTTTTCTTTGGATAAGTGTTTCTCATATAGAATTCTGCAGAGTGTCCTGCGTTCAGCGATATGATTTGGAAGAAGACGATGCACATTGCGTTTTTTCGCTTTCTTAAGATTTAAATCAACGTTTATCATTTTGTTTACAGTGGACACCGAGCATTTTAATGATTTTGCAACTGTCCTTTGACTAGGGGGATTTTCTTTTAACATTAAACAACGTACCTTTGCAATAGTAGAAGATGTCCGTTTTTTCCTTGGATACTTGTTTGGAATTTTTGTCCCACTTGACGCTCCAATTTGACGTTTTTTTCCTTTCTTGTTGACGATATTACCTATCGACGCTTTAGATATCACAAAACGATGAGTCTCACATCGTTTTTGGATAACGGAGTATGCATATTTCTCTTCGGAAAGAGCATAAATGTAGCCTTCGAACCACTGCTTTGTTAAAAACGCCATTTTGAATAAAAACAAAACTTTCAAGCCGCAGGCGATAATTTTGACTTTTAAAAACATAGTACAATTGCAATTATTTCTTTTGCAGCAAACGAGTTTTTATTACCGCTTACCAAAATCGTCTAAAAAATGTGCGAACAGCCTCGGTTAAAATATTATCTCTATTTATATAAAACAGTTCCGTAACTGACGGACTCACTGACTGACATTCAATGTACAGACCAAACCGCTGGACCTAAAAGGGTAAAATTCTGCATGGCAATTCTTCGTATAGTTTAGGGGGGCACTAAGAAAGATTTTAGAGAAATAGAAGCCGAAACCGCAGCTCGTAATTTCGACGGAAGCAAGAAGGAAGGGGTTAATGTGACCCGAGAGAAACTATTGTCTGTTTTCAGTGTTCATAGGAGCTCGCGAAAGGCAAGTTCAGTTGCATCGTTAAAGACCTTATTAAAGTAAGGGACAAGACAAGAGACTCAGGTGTCATCAATACCACATACAATTTGGATTCTGTCCAACTGGATGAGGATGGTAAACAGTCTGAATCTGAATACTTCCATCTAAGCGTAAGGCAAAAAACATTTCAAAGTGGGTGAATATTTGAGGCAGATAAGTGTAGTGCCTATTGCATAGCTTTGTGTGGTGTACCTCTATGGAGAAGATTCACAGAAGAAACTGCATATCTCTACAAAGTAGAGGGCGTTTCTAACTGTTCCGAATCCTCACTAGAGGGCGCTACTACGCGTGCGTATATAAAAGAGTTTTCAGCCACTCAAGGCAGTGGTCTGAAAAACGTATTCTTGTCTTGTAATCTTTTACTTGAGCACTGATAACAACTCGAATCTCGAGTATCACTGAGACTGTTGCTGAACTTAATGTTGAAAGTGTCATTGGAGTTCTTGAAACTCCCTCTACTGAGCATGTCATCTTGAAGACTTCTTATCGTGAAACTGGAGATAAATCCATCAGGACAAGGCACTCCAGTCGTACCAAAATAGCAGTGAGGCAGTGGTCTACCGCGATACTCTACATAACTTGCCTACTTGATCATGTGCATTCCTTTCGCTGTGCTTTCTTCTGAGTCTCGTGACACGCATGTCGCGGGTTCGTATCCCGACCGTGTCGCCTTCACCTATTCCGAATTTTCCCACTTGCTATATTTAGCTTCCCTTTTGAAGCTCTACAACTATCTCAATACGAAGTTGCATGACCCCGAAGGGGGCCTTCTTTTTTTTTTGTACTGGATCTTCGACTTAGCGCGAATAATTCTTCTCTCACTTAACATCTTGCTGTTTGCTGGTATGGGCCATTCTTGTTTCTTTAAATTTTCTTTAATCGTTAATTTTAATTTATTATATTCTGTTATATTTTCTTTTTTTTTAATTTCAATAGTCAGATTTTCCTATCACGCTTAAAAATATTTTATTTTTAATAGTTAAGCATTCTTAACTTAATACTTTTTTTCTACTGAGCACACGTACCTTGATATTTATAACTCGCTTACAGGAGATAAAGTCAATCGACCAATGAATTACACTACTAAAATGTATTACGTCAAGGCAGTGGTACCTGTAGACCCTGTAGGTGAGCTCTTGATGTGAGCGGAAATGTAAGCTGAACCACCAGAAGAAGGAAAGAAAGGAACATAAATATATTTTTTGTTTGCTTGTAGATTTGCCTTGGTCAACATGTTATCTACAAAATAAATTTTGTTGTGATATCTCTTGTCTTTCTTGGTGTTGCAATTTGGGTGGCCAGCAGTGTATGTATGTATGTATATTATATATATACTGTTAAAGCTTATTTGTATGTCAAGATAAGTGAGATGGCGCTATGAGCGCTGATGACGTGTTGAGAAAAGCAGATGTAACGAGGAAATGAAAGTGAGCGGTCATGCTCAAACGTTGTTGAATAAATGATTTTGTTTTATTACCATATTTTTATTAACTCGTTGTCTTGTTTGTTTGTTTGTGTGTGTGTGTGTTTTTCCGGTACAAATCTTTCAATCGATTTTTAACTAACTTCCCGACTAGTTAGACATTTGAAACTTTTAGAGTAGCTCAGAACTAGATGACAATGCATTATTTTAATAATTTTAGCCATATTTAAGCAGATTTGAATTCTTTTCCAGTTAATTTTGTTTTGTAGACTGGTGAAGCCATCTATCGGCTGGTATGGGAATGAAAAGTTAAACGCAAGTTAACTTCCAATTAACTTCATTTTCTTTCAAGTTGATGGGATAATTCATCAACAATTTTTTTAAAGTATTAATTAATACATAGAATTGTCAAGTTTATATGATTCAAGAGAAAATTTAAAAACATGGCATATAAAAAGTTCTTTTTATCTTGTAATTATTATTATAAGCTTGTCTTTGATCTCTTATGGATGCACGAATCGGATGGTAAACGTGCAACCACACAAGAGTCGACATATCCTCCCGAAAGTGATACGTAAAAAGGAAACAGACTAATTTAACGTAAAGTTAACAATATATATATATATATATATATATATATATATATATATATATATATCGCATAGATGTAGAAATACCTTGAGCAAAATGAAAATCTGCATATTATTTTTTTAAACTCATGCATTATATCTCGACCAGCGCACTTATGCAATTAGTTTCAAATTGTTTAATTTCACATTTTAACTCCAAGCAAAGTATCAAGAAAAGCACTTCAGAAAATTCTTTTAAAAGCGGCAAATGGCCCCCACATAGAACCGATTTTATTTTGGAAAAATGCATTTTCTACTCTATTAACTCATCAAGTAAAGTGCCCCATTAAGACAATAACCACTGCATTCTTATGCCGTAGCATGACCGTTAAAAGAAAATCAATCGCGGCAGAGTTACGCAATTCATGAACTGGCACTCCACAATGAACGCCGCATGAATGAAGTGCGGCAGATATGTATGGGTTTTTGAAACAGAGTATCTGATTTTAAGTTCTAGAGAATTGTCTCTAAGGGTTTAAAAGATGGCAAAAAGAAAATTAGAATTGTCTAGACAGGAAGTAACAAATATACGTTCTATTACAAATTCATTATATACAATTAGTGTCAAAAGAGAACAGACAATTATGAACATATTTCTAAAGAGATCATCATTAAAAACTGCACATAGCGAATATTTTTATATTAATCCCTAATTAAAATTTGAGACACCATGACTTAATAATTTAGATAATTTAAGGCCTCATATTCGCAATATTGACAAAAGTTTGTAACGGGAAAGGTAATTTTTAATTCAATAAATCTCAGTTTTATGTTAAACAAAGCAGTATCAGATCTTAACAACAGTTAGAATGTTTTATCTATGGACATGATATAGCTCTTTAAACATTTAAACTTAATTAATGTTAAGCAGGTGTCCCTGTTATTTAAATACTGGATGTCAGAGTAAAATTTATTTTTCGTTAAACTCGTTTAGTAAATTTCTTAAATCTTAACTAATCAATGAAATAATATTCCAAGGCGTATTTGAGAAAGTTAGAAAGAGAGCCCGAGGTAAACTTTCTACGGTTCAGATTGAGTTTATAAATCGTATTGCATTACCATCCATCTTAGTCAATAAAGCTCGCATTCTACGAAATCTCTCTTTTTGTAACCAGTTTTAGAAAGAGAGCCCGAGGTAAACTTTGTACGGTTCGGATTGAGTTTATAAATCATATTACATTACCATCCATCTTGGTCCATAAAGCTCGCATTTTACGAAATCGCTCTTTTTGTAACCAGTTTTAGAAAGTGAGCCCGAGGTAAACTTTCTACGGTTCAGATTGAGTTTATAAATCGTATTGCATTACCATCCATCTTAGTCAATAAAGCTCGCATTCTACGAAATCTCTCTTTTTGTAACCCGTTTTAGAAAGAGAGCCCGAGGTACACTTTGTACGGTTCGGATTGAGTTTATAAATCATATTACATTACCATCCATCTTGGTCCATAAAGCTCGCATTCTACGAAATCACTCCACTAGTTATTGTTTAAATCCTTGCCCCAAAACTTGCTTAAGTGTGCTTATTACCCAAATCAGCCCAAACTTGTACGTGGCATTTGTTAGCTTTTCTGACGAGTTGCGTATATTTACTTCAAGAATCTCTTGCAGCCTTCTACTCGCGTTCTTTTATCTGCTGTTCACTGAAATTATTAACTGAGCACACGTTTCTTCTTTTACGTGACCGAGGGACAATCCCATGAGACAATGTGATGCACTTTGCACAAATTTTAGAAAAAAAACTCCTATATTTCGCCACCTGACGTCCCATTTGATGTGCTTTGTCACTGAAAAGTTATTTTGTTTTCTAATGGAGAGGAACTTGTCGTGAGACATTCGCCTTTTGTTTTTCATCACAAAGTTTTGCTCGCTACTTTATTGTGGGAGGACCATTTAGGTGAATCAGCGTTGATCCCTATGAGGGGACGACACCATACACACTCACACACACACACATATATATATATATATATGTGTGTGTGTGTGTATAAGTGTGCTCATACATTAAGAGATATGTATATATATATGCGATTATACACACACACACACATATATATATATATATATATATATATATATGTGTGTGTGTGTGTCTGTGTGTGTGTGTATAGTGTACTCATACATTAAGAGATATGTAAGTATATATGCGTTTATATATATATATATATATATATATATATATATATATATATATATATATGTGTCGGACTTAAGCGGGAACGAAATAATTATTCTAAATTTAAAGGGGGCTTAGTAATTAATTTATTGTCGTGGCGTAATTCGCCACTATTCTCATATCTTGGTTCTAAATACATCGAGAGAAATCGGGGAAATTCCCTTTGGATTGATTGACATCTGTGGCCACGCCTATGGTTCAACGCCGGTGTATGCGTCACAGAGATCATGTGGGCATGCGCGGTGTATTTGGATGGCAGAAAAACAATAGCGTTTAATCAGACGGCGGGAAATTCTTGATGGAGATAGTCACGCGTCTCGCGGGAGCTTGATGATTCTTGGATTTAATTTATCAGATTGAATCAGGTAGCTTAAGATTTTGGAAATAAACGATGTTAGATATATTAATTGTAGTTCTTTGCCACCGGCCTTTTAATTCATTGACTGCCATAACTTGAATAATTAAGTAAAGATAGATTAAGAAGGAGTAAGTTTATGTGTAAGACGACGTACTGGGAAGGGTGTAGGTAGCGAGCTCGTCATATATATATATATATATATATATATATATAACATATAAAACCCAAAAACCTTTTCAAAATTCTAAATTCTTTTAGAATTTCTTTGGGCGTAGAGTTAATTTCGTTTTCGATTCAAAGAACAAAGGAATTGGTAAATAACCTAGAAACCAACGTAGGAAATTGACATATCTTCCCTTAAAATCCCCTTAGTTATATAAGTTTTGCAAGCCCGGAGATCCAGTCTCCAGTGAATCATTATTCGTTGCATGGTCACATGACGAGAAGTTATATAAGGGCTTGTGGTCAAATGCTGCCCTACAAGAGCGTACGTGTAAAGGGCATTATTAGCGCCCTTTACACGTACGCTCTTTCGCGAGTGCTTGGAGCGTGCGCGCAATCCAGTACGCTCCAAGCACTCGAGAAAGAACGTACGTGTAAAGGGCGCTATTGACAAAGAACAAGGTATAGTGATATTTATTTACATTTACTATAGTATAGTAATATTTATTTACTTTTCCTGAATAGTTATTTGCCCCTCTTTACTGTATCTGATTTTGTTCAGAACTGAGTTGTCTGACAATTCCCTTTAAATTTTTTCTTCGTTTTTGTCCGTTTCTGAAGAGCAAAGTCGGTCTAGAACGTTCATCATCTTCGACATGTTCACGTCCCTTGATAATATATCACTGAACCATAGGTTCACTTGACATTGAATCTCTTTTGTAAGTGACGGTCCCCTTGATAAAAAATTCAGCACGACGCTTTATTCGCTGCCATTTTGTAACCAGTTTTAGAACTTCGTTTCTTTCCTACTCTCCGAAAAAAGTGCTCTCTTAACAAACGGCGAGTGACCCCTGGTGTATATTTGAAAGAGCGTTTAATCTCTCAGGTGTTAATTAGGAAATATAAAGTCGACGGTCCTCTAGCCGCTTTCAGGTTAATTTTCTTCCTAGAAGCGCAGGATCATTATTTAAACAGACCCATCTCGTGCACTTCGATTAGAAGCTACGTAAGTTTATAATTTCTAGAATATTTACTTACTTGAACAATACTTTAAACTATTTGAAGCAGTTATAAAGGTAAAAACCATCTAACAGATATGTGTGTATTCAAAGTCCTCTTCAATATTTTGTTTTGTTTTGTTTGATTTGGAGCGCTACGGTCAACATTTTGCTACACGAGGGCTAATTAGACCGAGACCTACAGTTTAAAGCCGATTCCGAACGCTACGAACTTCCATGCCAACAGTGGGACTCGAACCCACAGGATTTGAACCGAAAGCCAGCGCCTTAGCCATTCGCTCATCACCTGGCTCAATATTTTGCTATATACAGGGTGTTCATAAAACAACTTTGCCGATATATGAACCTCTAGCGGCTGCTCTGTTCAATCGATCGAGATGAGATTTCAGATATAGTTATTCAGGGATATGAGCTCGGGATTCTGTGAAAGGTAACAAAGTGGCTCTCATGGTTATGGTTATAGGTATTGAAACTCGAAATTTTCGAAAAGCAACGCCCACTTATTCCCGTCGCAAAATGCTCAACGTAGGTGGAAACCCTAAACGGTGTTTGAACGGCACGTGTATCACAAAAAACGGAAGAGTTATGCACGCAGTAAAAAACAGCTCTGCGAACGGCCAACAAAAACACGATGATGGTACCCTTTAGGAAAATGTGTAATCCAAATAAAAGTTTTCTTTTGTCCAATCTGCGTTGTCATCAGTGGTTGGAGTTTTGCCTCTGTAATATGCAAATTTCCTCCGCGCGCCCCAATAAGGTTTTTGTAAGCCGTTCGTAGAGCTGTTTTTAGTGCGTGCATAACGCGTCCGTTTTTTTGTGATACATGTAGCATTCCAACGCTATTTATGGTGTTCACATGCGTTGAGCATTTTCGACGAAAAAAGTGGGCGTTGCCATTCGAAAATTTCGTGTTTCTGTACCTATAACCTTAATCGTGAGCGCCACTTGGTTGCCGTTCCCCAAATCCCGAGCTCATACCTCTGAATAACGGTATCTGAAACCTCATCTCGATCGGTTGAACGGAACGGTCGCTAGAGATCCATATATCGGCAAAGTTTTTTTGTGACCACCCTGTATTTTAGTTAGAAAGAATTGCTAATTTCGCTATGAGATCTTCTGGAACGCAACGAAATATGCAAAACAGTTCTTAGTTACACAAGACTTAGTGATGCATTCCTTAAATATACATCATTTCCTGCAGTTAATTAAAAGGATCAGTGATAGATAATCGGCAATAAAAAAACGCTATATTAATGACGTCATTTCCTTCAAGGCGTTTAATCTCCTTGGAAAGCGCGCCGTATTTATCTTAAACCACCAGAGAAATGCTAGGAATGTGCTTAGTGACTGATATGTTTGTTGTCCGGAAATTCAGTTAATTAAGCGTGTATTGCATAGCAATAGAATTGCATACAATCATGTGCAAGAAGGATATATTCACGACACATTATTTTGGTTTTATTTGCCTTTTCATCTGGGGTGTAGCATTTCTAGCCGATAACCTTACTTTGTTACTTATGAACGCCTAGATAATTGAGAATAATCAACAATCTAGGACTTGGGGATATCTAGATAATTTTCGTTATATAAATTAGCAGTTCGGATAAACATTTATTACCATGTAATTTACTGGTGCTAAGCTCTCTCTATCACGGCATTTCTAAGACGTGTCTCAATTCATTTGTATGCTCTAAGTAAGTTTAATTTGAACGATAATTTCCGACTTCTCTTGGTTTTAAGCATAACATATAAGAGGTTTTACCAAAACATTAAAGACAGGTACGTTTTTGAGAGTAAATTGTTAATGTATGATAGTTTAAAATACTATGTGATGAAACAAACTAGATGCATTAAATTATTTAGAAGAAACTTTAAACCCAAAATATTAGACAGTATTTCCTACCTATTACATTATATTAACGACAGCTGACTTCATCAATAATCATTTTCAACGCAGAAACATTTTGTTGCATATTACAGTTAATTCATCGGTAGGTGATATTGTTTAGTTTACATGTGCATGATTTCAACTCCGAGTTTGTCAGTAATTCGACATAGTCAAAACGGTGCTAAATAAAGATATATATATATATATATATATATATATATATATATATATATATATATATATATATATATATATATATACATATATATATATATATATATATATATATATATATATATATGTATATGTATATATATATATGTATATGTATATATATATATATATATATATATATATATATATATATATATATATATATATATATATATATATATATATATACAGTCGAACCTCCATATATCGAAGTGCCAAATTGCCAGAAAAAAATTCGATATATAGAAATTTCGATATACAGAACGGAGCTTAATTTTATCATAATTCTCCAAAAAAAAATAAAATTAAAGTTAATTTTCGTATACAAAACTCCATTTCTAATTTATATGCGAATCCCATAAAATGAAAGTTAATAACTAAAAAATGAATTTCTATGAAAGATTTATTGAGTACTACATATCTTAAAAAACAATAATGCAGACAGTGGTTGCATTGATCACAGTTACATTCTTTTAAAAAAAAACTACGAATATCTTGCAAAACAGCCAGTTTTGCGGAAAGTTCAAAGAAATGTCGTATTTATTCAATCCACAAAAAACTTCATCAGGGACATTTTCCGCGAATTGAAGTCCACGTCGTATTGTTTCAAATGCCAAAAATTGGGAAATTTTATTCTAAAGTGGAATAAAATATCCCAATTTGTCTTGAAAAAAATTTCGATATATAGAGATTTTTCGATATATAGAAAATTTCGATATGAGGAAGTTTGATATATGGAGGTTCGACTGTATATATATATATATATATATATATATATATATATATATATATAAGAAAACGACTGCGGAAACGGGATGAAGTAAAAAGAAACATTCCTTTCATATTAAGCCAAAAGTTACGAAATTAAAAAAAATTTAAGCTTGCAGTGCTAAATTTTAGGTCTTCATTAATTTTTGGCTAAAAGCAAGATTTAACGCCCAATTGATCATGTATAAAACATGAACATTTTCGTTCATGACTGATTCGTCACTGATTCAGCGAGATATTTCCAAAACACGCCAAAAAACATCAACGCTATATAATAGGAACTAAAGCCTTTTTTTAATTCTATTTCATATATTAAGTTCATATGAAAGATACCTGGTTAATCAGAGAATTCATTCCTGCCATCCGCTGCGTAAAAGAGGCATTTTAGAAGAACTGTTTAAATCTTTTGAAAAATGACGCTAGCCTAAATAATGTGATTTTAAGATGGCGAAAAAGAATGAAAAATATTCTAATATTTCAGGGAGATTAAAATTAAACTGATGTTGTCATGAAGCAACTTAGTTGAGAAACAATGTTTGTAAAAACTCACTGGTAGGAAACGTAATTGAAGGCTTTATTAATGAAGCTCTAAATTTGAAGAATTCTCAGTAGATAAAGTTGAAGGATTAGCAAATATCAACAACATGAATATTTAAATTGTGTTTCCGAAATGAAATTGAATTTTGCCGAAATTAACTTGAATTCTTCATAACGTATGAATAACGCATGACCCAACGAATTAACGTTTCTTTATTGCGGTAGAAGGTAAGAAGATATAAGAACGTTTAAAATTTATCCTATGCCCAAACAAAAGGTCTATAACAAATAAGAAATGTACTTTGCTGATATTTTCGGTTGACAGTATGTAAAATTGAAAGTTACACACAAAGTGGGGGATACTGACAGTGAAATACAGAGTTACATACAGATATATATATATATATATATATATATATATATATATATATATATATATATATATATATATATATATATAAGGTGTTCAAATAAGAAGGTACGAAACGGCTCTGTGGGTATAGTTGAAGTCTTTAATCAAAAGTAATCACCAGAGGCCTGAGCACAACCATCCCACTGTTTCACGAGCCGAAAGATTCCCTGTTTCCTGTTACGACTTCAAACTCCGTCTGTAACTGTTTGTTCCTATAAACGGGGATTTTGGTTTTATTCTCCCTAAGGGAGGGAAATACTGTATGTGGACGTCACGTGTCAAAACGAAACTAACTTGTTTTTTTTCGCGTTAGGAGAGCCGAATTGCGCGGCTCTTAGAATCATGTAATGGCTTGACATAGTCGAGTGGAAATCTGGGCGGCATAAATGAAAAACCGTTAATAGCCATTGTAACGAGAATACTGTAATTGTGTCTTGATTGTGATATTTGTGAATAAATTTCCAGTTTTGTAAAGGATACGGAGTCGGATATCTTTAATTTATGGTAAATTCCCAGAATTAGTGTGGCTGTGACACTCCCTCCGTGAGCAGCCCAGGCCGTTTGCTCTTGATAGACTTGCGTAGGCTACGGAGTGTCTCACAGTACACGTCACTGTTAACGGTTTTTCCGTGCTAGAGGAATTCGATGAGTATTGGACATTTTCATTTGAACAACCTTCATATATGTATGGAGGCTCTCTCTTTGTCTATATACAGGGTTTCCATAATTAAAGTTCCGCTTTCAAAAGGCTGCAAAAAAAGAACCACTGGTTAGAATGACTTCAAATTTGAATTGAATATACTGGAAGAGGGGGGAAATGATTTGGCATAATAAAAAAAAGTTCCAAAATGTATCAATAGATGGCGCTGTAACATTTTGGAACTTTTTTTATTATGCCAAATCGTTTTCCCCCTTCTTCCAGTATATTCAGTTCAAATTTGAAGTCATTCTAACCAGTGGTTCATTTTTTGCAGCCTTTTGAAAGGGGGACTGTAATTATGGGCACCCTGTATATAGAGAGAGGTGAAATACAGAGTTAACAAGGCTATTCATTTATTGTTACAACTTGATAACTTACGGTTTAAAGCATGTGTTCAGTTATCCTATAAGATGCAACCACTAAAAAATCTACCTATGCAGTACATGGGCACGTTGTAAGTTCTTTAAAATCCTCCCAAAATTATTATGGTGATCAGGAAAGGAATTATCATGTGGAATTATCAGGTTAGTTGTAATTCAATATTGACAATACGTTTCGTAGTTTAGCAATACATTTCCATCTGGTTGCGTTCCAAGAATTAGAATAAATGTAATGGAATTCTATGAAATGTAAACGGAGTTATGGTATTAAATCATGAGTTTGTTTATATATAACGATTTCAGCTCAAAATATATTTAAAAATTTTTTTATCGCTTCTCTCCATGCGAACTACGAAGGTTCTAGTTTTTAGTATCCGGTGACAGCCTAGCAAACTGCGGTAGAACGAATACGGCACCTGGTGAAATTGTTTCCCTGTCTTCAATACTCACTTCTTTTAAGAATTTTACTGCCTCCCACTTGTAATACCTTGCTTCCATTTCAGTAATGCAAAATTTGTAGAAATTCGATATGGTTATCTAATAACAAAACACTAATTTACCCTTCTTAAGGTAGCTAATTTTCATGCAAAAGCATGAATTGTAATGATTTTTCTTTCAGATTTACTCCCCTAACAAACAATTCCTTTTGTGAAAACAGAAAATGATGTAGAGGAATTTAAAAATTGAGGAAATGTAACTATTCATGAAAGCCTTTCAATGACACCATTTTTTTCTTGTCTTGATGTAATTTTAAAAAACCTCAATATTAACCCCATTTTTGTTAAAATCTGACTTTACACTCATTTTTGTTTACATTATACTACTTCAGGCTCTTGGCAGTTAATTAATATTGAATGCTTAACACATAGAATTTAATTTAAAGGAAGAAATTTTATCACACATCTGTTAAATAAAAAAGAAAACTTTTGCATGATTGTTAATAACGTGATTAAAACAATAAATGTAAAATATTCTAAAAGAAAAATGGAAAAAAAATATCATAAATTTAAATAAAATCATTAACAATTTCTATGCGAAATTTGTTTCATAAAAAATAAAGTTTTGGAGTCAAAGAATTTATTAATAAACATTTTTTATATAAAATGGTACTAAAGATAAAATAATTTTCAAAAAATGTAAAAAGAGAAGAATATTCGACAAAATAAACATGATCCAACAAATTATGAAAAGTTAAAATTCCTTTAAAAGGTTTATTTTTTTCTGCTTTTGATTACCAATTAAAGATAGAACACGATAGTAAATTCACATCACGTTTTACTTGAAAAAGCTTTGATAATTACAAGAATGGAAAAAATAACAAATTTTGCTGAATAAGAATGCTAAATGTTCTGGTGCTTTATTTTCTTAATTATGCATTTAAAATACAGACACATTTTTAAATTTTTTTATTCTAACACTATTTTAAAATTCGATAAGAGACTTGAATTTTCCTTTTTATTTCAATTTCCTTATACTACAATCGAATCAAAAAATCATACGGGAATATTTTTCTATTCCAACATACATACATACCCATATTTAACTTTTCAAAAATTAATTTAGATGCAGATGCACCTTTTCTATCGTAGATAATGTGTCTCAATACAGAAAACAGATACAAAAAAATTAACTAAACACAAAAGCTTTTTACTAAACTTTTTACAAAGTTTCAGTAACACTCGTACAACTTTTGCAAATTTTGATAACTTTTTACAAAAAAGTTTTAACTGAAAAATGGAAGATTGCCACCAGTTTTATGACTGTCGCAGAAAGAAAGATATCTTCAATTTAAATGAAATAAAAATACGGCAGGTACTGAAAATCATTCAAATATTCTGTATTCATATACAGAATTTAAATATTTATCTAAATTTTATTATTTATATTTATCTAAATTTTACGTATTTTACATCTTTTATTTTATTCAAAACTGAAAAAAATGCATGCTGTCGCGTGATGTCACTTCTTGTAATAAAATATTGCAATGATAAATTTAAAGTTTATTAACATGAAAATCAATTATGATGTTTTTAAAACTGAATAGCACAAGAATTGATGAATAAAGGGTTCAGTGGTTGTCATTCTCCCAGAGATTACCAACAGCGTGATAGAAAACTTTAGAGAGCATTGCAAATAACAGACGCCACCTGGCGGATCTTATTTTCAAAACGTAGTAGAAAACATATCTATAATGTTAGTACTTTTCGAAAAAATAAAGATTTTACTGTTAATTGTTTCGTTCGTTTTATTTTGTTACCCTTTGAATCGTGGAAGGTCATTAAGCTGCACCCTGTACATATAGCATCTTCCACATATTATAGTTTTCTATTACAGAGCAATAACAACACTAATGAGTGGAATGTACCTAGAGTTTGATATTTAAATCAAACAGAATTCCAATACCCTTTTACTCCTTAACTGGAATGATTCCAGAGATAATTAGACAATTTAAAAAGGAATGAAGCAATCTCAAATATTTTTACTTGTAACGTTTTCAAGATTTTACCTTATCACACACAATGAATGAGAATTTAAGAGTATAAATATGATAATTATTAGACGAGAAAACTTTAAGCTATATTATCATGAACAAAGAGACATATTTGTCATAATAAAATTTCATTTATATCTAAAGAGTACACATATTTAAAAAAATTAATTTTTTACTCTTTCGTGTTTATTTAATGGTCTAATTTATTCCCATTTTAAGTGGCGACTATGCCGACAATAGAAGTACAATAGAACATAACCTTTATCTATGGTATATATGCATAATTCCGCAGATTGCAAGCGTGATATGTTAACCATAGAATATTGTACGTGCATTAGTTCCGTTTATCTTGAGGTATAGACTATTAATTCCTGATCCTTTACACTGCAGCTGTTGATAGCATTCACATTACTGAAATTAGAGTTATCTGCCGTAGCATTTATGACATACTAATTAATGGGTAACAATTAATTTAAATGGGATAAGTTTAATCAAAGTTGTTGAACAAGAGTTTTTCTAATTATATTATCTAATTATGTTAGGGAAAAGAAAAAAATTGCTGACATTTATACAGAATTAGCTACCTTCTCTCCTACCTTGGGTATGTATATCTTGAAGTGGCACTCTAAATAATTTCATTCAAACACAGTTCTTACATAACAACAACGTTTATTTAAGCATTTGCACATATGTATTTACTTTGCAACGTAAGTAATACGTACTACTAGTACGAGGTATATAACATTTATACAATTCAATATATTCACTTGTATAACTACTCATTCAAGAAAAATACACTTTGCAATACTCACAGATACTTTGAAAGTGAAACAGCAGTGCTGCCACGTAAACTTTGGGCCTAACAAGAACTCGTGTAGGTTTGAAGCAACCTAGCTATGCCTCCAGCGGATGCTCGCAAAACTCAACTATCATTAAACCAGACTCTAAGCCTAGCTCCAGCTCGATACTTCGTTTGACCAGCACTACTCCTCCTTTCACTTACTCTCACATCCTTTCGCTTCGTTTTTTTAATCTAGCTGCTTGGTATTTATACCAACCGCGTATGCTTCATTTAGCATATCTTAACCCTTTGAGGGGCGCCGTTTGCACAGTGCAAACGCCTAAATCTAGTCTTTTTTCTCCTTGCATTCAATCTATTCCAGTTAAATAAGCAGAAAAGTGGCTAGTACTGCCATCTGTTATCAGTTTAAAGAAGTAAAAACATTTTGCAACCTTTAATTAAAAAATTTTCAAGATTATTTAGGTTAAAAAAATCGGAGAAAAAAATCTATATCGTGCAAACAGTGGAATTTGTTGCCCCTGAAAGGGTTAAGCGGCTTCTTTAACTTTACTCACATAAAAGTTCGATTATTGTGAATCGAATCTTATGTAAACCTTACACATTACAGAAAACATTGCGGATATTACAGTTAACTGCTATATCATTTATGACATAGTAATTAATAGGTAAGAAATAATTTAAATGGCATAAGTCTAATCAAAACTATTGAACAAGAGTTTTTCTAATTATATTAAGGGGAAAGAAAAAATTATTGGCATTACTGAAAACGTTACGGAAATTACAGTTATCTTCCGTAGCCTTTATGACATAGTAATTAATAGGTAAGAATAATTTAAATAGGATAATCTTAATCAAAGTTATGGAACAAGAGTTTTTCTAATCATATTAAGGGGAAAGAAAAGAAAAATGCTGACTTTACTGAAAAAAATACTGAAATTACAGTTATCTGCTGTAGCATTTATGACATACTAATTAATATGTAAAAATTAATTTAAATGGGATAAGTTTAATCAATGTTACTGAACAAAAGTATTTCTCATATTATTAGGGGAAGGAAAAAAATTGCTGACATTACTGAAAACAATGTCAGCATTTTTTTGACAGCAATTTTTTGTCAGCAATGTCAGTTTGAAAACAATACTGAAATAACAGGTATCTGCCGTAGCATTAATGACATACTAATTAATAGGTAAAAAATAATTTAAATGGGATAAGTTTTGTCAAAGTTACTGAACAAGAGTTTTTTAAATTATATTAAAGGGAAAGAAAAAAGAAAGAAGTATTTTTGTGCGTGTGGGGGGACAAATATACAGCCTGACGTCTATCAAATCAAAAAAGGAAGATTATTTAAATTGCAAATTTTTGTTTTCTCATACGCAGTTTTAAATCACAGGAAAAGCATATCTATTTAGAGCCTTTTTCAAGGTTATCTTTTACTGTACTATAGATATGTTGTTATGGTGCTCTTAGGAACAGATTGAATTTTACGCATTGAATATCCGTGAATTACAGGAAAACTCTCTACAGCAATCCTTATAAAGTATACTCTAATTTCTTCACTCTGTTAATCGAAACAACAAAATCTGGCCGCAACAACACCATGAATTTTTAGAATACGTTATATGAAATACGCAGTTAGATTATTAAGTTTAGAAGAAATCAAACTATAAAAAAAATAAGTTTTATGAACTTTTATGTTATCCGAGAAGTAATTATGATTAAATTTAGACAAAGGTAAATTCATTTCGAAATTCATTGTTGCTACCTGATTTCGGCTGAGAGCGGAATGTTTTGTAGATCACGAAATTAGTTATTCAGAAAAAAAGGCGCTAAATTCAGAATGTGTCCGAAATATTTTAAAGCCTTCTTTTTGAAGAGTAATTAAATCGCTTCTACAACAAATGAGGAATTCCTTCTCTGAACTAAGAAAATACAAATTTATTGATATACACTGCCCTCCAAAATTTAAGGTACAGCATGTCTTTATGTCTAATTTAAAAATGAATGAACAGAGAATCAAGCAAACTAAACATAAATGCGAGAAATGTGAAATGCGAGAAAGAAATTTACACAATTTACAGAATTTACATAAATTAAAGCAAAAAAGCACTCTTGTAAGAAAACTCCAATTTTGGAGATAACAGTACATCACAGTTTTATGTGGAAAAATTTCTAGGAAACATTGAAAAAAATGGCTTCTAATAAGGAATATGTCCACCCTTAGCTGTAATGCATTGTCGGCACCGACATTCCATGCTGCCAATTAAATTGTAGGACACTGAAATGGGAAGCTAGGACCAGACACGAAGTAAGCCTTATTCCAGCTCATATAATGATCTTGGAGGAGGATTTAAAGCTGCAACGTGTCTGAAAAGGTAGTCCCAAACATGCACTGTCGGATTCAGGTCTGGAGATCGAGCTGGATATTCCATTCACTCCAAACCATGACCCTAAAGATAATCCTCTACAAGCAGAGATCGGTGAGGTCTTACATTATCTTCCAATAGAATGAATTCGTTGCTAACAGCAGCAGCATATGGGCGGACATAATGATCAAGGATCTCGTACCGATATCTTACACAAGACAGAGTTCATCTATGGATCACGTGCAAGTCAATGTGACCACCGAAAGAGATTCCTGCTCAAACCATGATTTCACCACCTTTGAAACCGTGTCTTTCAGCAATGTTGGATTGGTTGTATCTGGTGCCTTGTTCTCTCCAGATCAGAAGACGCCCTCAATCGCTCTCTAATGTGAACCTGAACTCATCTGTGAAAAGTACAGAAGCCCATTGTTGTCTGGTCCATGAAAAGTGTTCTCTTGTCCAACTTAAACGGGCACTTCTCTGTCGTCGGTTAAGTGGAACACGCACAACTGGCCGTCTTCCATAGAGACCACAATTGTGAAGGAGATATCGCACCATAGTAACGGACATTCTTGTCCCTGAAGCGATAAAATGACCTGAAACAAGTTGAGGCAGAGTAATGATGCACAAGAAAGCGGTTTCCGCAGGTGTTGTAACTCGTGGTCGGCCTGGAACATGTCTTCTAAACATATAATCTTCTGATGCAAACTGATTCCACAGTCGGTGGACCCCACTTCGAGACACATTGAAGTGTCTAGCAACATCAGCTTGTGACAATCCCATTTCCATCCTTTCGATCACCCGCCACCTTATTGAAAAGGGTAAACAACTTCTCCGAGACATTGGTAGACTCTCCTAGGTACTGACATCGAAACCGCCAACAAAAATTTAAAATAAACATTCATGCACGATATTTACACAAAAAGTCAGGAAAGTTTGCTATTTCCCCATTTTCTCTTACTCTTATATAAGTGACAATTCTTTAAAATGAAAGTGGTGACCAAGGATTTTTTGCATACGTTCTCTTAAAGTTCGATACTATCATTCATATACACAATTGAATTTTTTTGTTACTGCCTTCATTTTAAATGGTGACCTTCGAAAAACATGTACGTTTGGAGGGCAATGTATTTAAGTAAAATACTTCAAAATAAAATATCACGTTATTCAAAGTAAATATCACATCGACATCAGGTGGAATTTTTCATAACCTGGGAAAAGTTGACAATCCCAAGTTATTCAGTAGTGATTTTTTAACCCATAAAATTTATTTTATATAATTTTAAAGTTTTAATGCATAATTTTTGTGGTTTATTGAGTACGTAAATTTATATCTTAAAAATGTGGGATAAACATATACATTTTAATGCACAAAAAGCTATAACAGTGCGTACGAGAAGCTTTAAAGCTTTTAAGAACTGAGAAAATTTTCCTTTGTTAATGAATTTGAAAGCATACGAGAATAGCTTTGTATTAACTAGGGCAAGGACACATTTTTGTTAGTCCTTTGTCTACTTAAGAGCAAAGAATTGTATAGAACATGTCAAAAGTTTAGGTCGCCTTACAGAAGTTTTTGACAGCAAAACTAACCAAGCACTAAATAGGATTTCGCAAAAGTTCACGTTTTGACATAAAATTTCCTAACTTCTTCATTACATACTTTAAAAGAAATACTTTCCACATGCAGCAACTTAATGGATTCTTTGGAATTTGTAGATTGTATATTATATACTGTGCGTTATTCATTTATTAATGAAATGCTAGTCACGATTATGTGGCTTACATCCGTTACGCTAAAACTGTTGATAATCAGATATTCACATCACCGAGTCTTCAGATAAATGACGGCGAAACAAGGATCGCTCCACTGGAATAGTAATTACTAAGAGGTTTCAAAAGTTCTTTAAATCGGATCAGTCCATACTCGGTTTATAAATTGACTTTAAAAGTTAAGAGAAAAGTTTTTCTCCAGATTAGGATATGTAGCTAATATGCTTTAAATAAGAAAATAATCTGAATATTTTGTTTTAAATACACCATTACTTTTAGTTTAACGAATAACTGTTTAGATTAGCAATAATTTAATCTTTTGTGCAGTATAAAATATAGTACAGTTGAATCATTTTTTACTTCAACTCAGCTTACAATAAACGAATAACTGTTTTGATAAGTAATAATTTAATCTTTTGTATGGTATAAAACATAGTACAGTTGAATTAATTTTTACTGCAACTCAGATTACAATAAACGAATAAATGTTTAGATTAGTAATAATTTTATCTTCTGTATAGTATAGAATATACACTGTTGGAAATTGATTTATGAAAACACGGTTTTTTTAACAAAAACTTTTTTCATATTCATTAAAAATGAATGAAATTTCATACATTATACATTCTATGTATAACAAATGATTTACAAAAATGAAATTTCATACATAATGATAAACAAAAACATAAGGTAAAACTTTGACTTTCGTAACATACAAACATGGAAATTGATTTATGAAATATCACATTTCATTGGCTACTCTGAAGTAATGTGACAAAAATTTGCATAAAACCAAGTAATGTGACATGCGCAGAACACATAAAAAGCGTTATTTATTGGGAGCAATACGTTTCAGTCATACTTTACACGATGGGTAAACGAAAGGTGTTTTCTGTGGACGAAAGAGCCAAAATCGATCCATATCTAGAATGTGGAAAATCTTTTCCGGAAATTAGTAAATTAATTGACAGACCAGTTGGTGTGATATATAACTATAGAAAAGATTCAGCAAATTATGGCAGAAATTTTAACAAAAAAGGTAATCCACGTTTAACTGAGATGGAAAAAAGGGAGATTCTTCAGCTTCTATCAAAAACCGGCCACAATTCAAAGCAGATTTGTACAGATCTATCCCTTCCTGTTATTTCTAGAAGAGTTAGGCAAATTTTACATTCTTCATGGAGCTTGAGATCGTCGAAGATGAAGTCTAGAAAGATACTTCTGCGTCACAAGCAGATGCGTTTTCAGTTTTGTGAGAAGTACATGACAATGGGCGACAATTGAAAGAAAGTCATTTTCTCCGATGAAAAGAAATTTAATTTCGATGGCCCCGATGGTTTGAGGCATTATTGGAGAGATCTCCGAAAAGAACCAAGATCTACATTCAGCAGAAATTTTGGTGGCGGAAGTTTGATGGTTTGGGCAGCGTTTGCTTATAATGGCAGAAGTGAAATTGTATTTCTAAATGGTCGCCAGAATTCACATGATTACAGCTTAGTTTTAGAAAATTCCCTTCTTTCATTTGCATGGCAATATTATAGTTTAGACTACAACTTCATGCAATACAATGCAAGTATTCACACTTCAAAAGCAATGAAAGATTGGTTTGACGAACAGAATATTGTTCTTTTAGATCATCCACCTAATAGTCCTGATCTGAACCACATCGAAAACGTTTGGTGACAGCTTGTTCGAATGGTTTAGATGGGTCAGATGGTATGCAGTACACATCACTTGTAGAATTGAAAGCTTCAATCTGTCAAAACTGCAAACTAATTGATCACAAGTACATTCAAAATCTTGTTTTATCAATGCCATCTAGAATAAAAGAAACTTTAATGAAGTAAGGTGGCATTACTATCTATTAATGTCAATGAAATGGGATATTTCATAAATCAATTTCCATGTTTGTATGTTACGAAAATCTAATTTTTGACCTTATGCTTTTGTTTATTATTATGTATGAAATTTCATTTTTGTAACTCTTTTGTTATACTTAGTATGTATAATGTATGAAATTTCATTCATTTTTAATGAATATTAAAAATGCTTTTGTTAAAAAAACCGTGTTTCCATAAATCAATTTCTAACACTGTAGTACATAATTGAATTAATTTTCACTTCATCTCAGCTTACAATAAATGAATAACTGTTAGATTATTAATAATTTAATATTTTGAAAATATAATATATAGTACAGTTGAATTAGTTTTCACTTCAACTCAGCTTACAGTAAACGAATAGCTGTTTAGATTAGTAATAATTTAATCTTTTGTATAGTATAAAACATAGTACTGTTGAATTAATTTTTACTTCAACTCAGCTTACAATAAACGAATAACTGTTTAGGTTTGTAATGATTTAATCTTTTGTATAGTGAAAAAGATAGTACAGTTGAATTAATTTTTACTTCAACTCAGCTTACAATAAACTACCTATTATCCTGATTGTATCAAAGACTTTTCTTTGTACAATTTAAGTTTAGAGAATTCTTCTCGAATATATTCGAAATATACTTCTAGGGGATGTTCATAAAATGCTCCTAGTACGTATTAATAAGGAAAACCTCTGAGTGAGAATTAAAATAAAACATAAATGTGTCTTGTAATTTCTAACCTAAATCCTTTGATATTCTTATCAACTTTCTATCAAAATTTGGTTTATTTTGATAGCTGTCATATTTTTTACACAAGGGCTAAATAGGTATGGTTGGTTGGTTTGCAAGGCTATGATTTCCAACGTGGGATATTAACTGACCGGAACCTGCAGTTTGCAACTAATTCCGTACATCTATAAACACCCCATTGTCAATCACGAGATTTGAACTCAAAGTCTAGTTTCTAAGACATTGTCATGTATGGTATTTTCCCCGTCCTTCACCAGGCCGCTGTCGATATTATTGCATTGTCACAGAATTTTCCTTACAGTATTCATACAAACAAATATCAAACTACTTTTACCCAAGTATCTATAAATCATCCAGGTTTGGAAAACTCTGTTAAAGTTTATTGTTTGGCAGGAAACTCAGTCATCTTGGTCTCTAAACGAACTAGTAGATGCAACAGTGAAGCATTCTTCTGATTTGTTGAAACTATCATATCTTTTAGTGCTTCAAAAATAAATTGTTAAAAAAAATGTATTCAGGGAGATAAGGGAAAGGTAATTCAGTTATTTAATAATAAAAAATTTCATAGCATGACTCCATGTTTGTATGCCGACACGACGAGTTGATCGAAAGATAGAAGCGAGTATTTACGGTAAGTTTCAACAGCTATTACAGTTCAGATATATGTATTTCCTTAGATTTGAGAAACGCCCCAGAGAAAGACCATTTCAAATTGCTATTAACCATTCCATACATTCTCTATTCATGCTAATGTTTAAAATTTTTATGTTATGAAGAATAAATCTTACCAAGTTTATAACCAGATTTTACAAACTTGCATGAAGGAAAGATCATTTTAATTTTCTCTCCAAGTTTCGAAGCTTTATATCAGTTTTTCGTAATCACCCTTTTCCTTAGTTTTACTACAGTGTATGCTTCTTTGTCATTTTGATTCAGTAACAGTGCCAAAATGTGGTAAAAATCAAACAGATGTGAATCGAATCTCATCTCTTTAAATTTTTTTATAGATCTTTAAATTTTAAGCAAAATAGGCATTCTGTTCCAATGCACTGCTTCTGTCTGTTGTCTTAAAGAGGAATATATAATTAATCAGTTATTTACAGCACATCTACTTTATTTTGAGAAAAATGGAATTAGATATGTATTTTGATTCTTTATCGAGGATAGGTGGTTGTTTGGTTTCGAGCACTAGGATAAACTTTTGCTACACCACGGCAAATTCGATCGCCAGTGGCGAATAAAAGAAATGTAATATGTACGACTATTCTTCTGAGAGTGGTATAAAAACCAAAAATACTGTCTTCAAAAATTGTAATGTGTTCTCATTTGTTGAGCTCAGGCTTTTATTTCTGAAAGTAATGCGTAATTAACATTTGAAATTGTTGAATTATTAATATCATGATCATATTGATAAAATTAAAGTTTGTAGATAAAGGGGTTATGTATTGTCTTTATATCACAAAAAGAGTGAGAGAGTAGGATATATTGTTGAAGAATGACACTCGAATACGAAAATATCAATGCATCTTTTCGGAAAATGCTGTACAGAGACGAGAAAACACTACGAGAAATGGTGATGCATTATTATTAATTTAAAAACCTAATAAGTTTACAATTACATACAGTAATCCCCACTTCAGTAATCGTATTTTAGCTTCTTAAAGACTCTGATAGAAATAAAGCATGGCAGTTAATTTGGATTAATAGGTACGATCGCTATTCCATGCCATCCGGAATGACAGTCGGGTCCACCTGGTACGATTATTATTTCAGATAAATCACGAATGCCAAACTATGGACAAATAACAATCTCCTAAGTGACAACTGCATCTGATGCTGCGGGGCCTGATGAGGATTTATATCAGTTCATTCAAAACTGGCCGCCGTTTATAATATCTAATGTGGGCGTTATGAATCTGTTATGTACTGGCTTATCGACCTCTGTAAATTTCGGGCATTTAGCAAGGCGTATATTCTTGTGAATATGCCTTATTTCTGAATAATTCAAAGGATATTTTACAAGAATATATCAGTAACATAAATCAATTTAATCTCAGTTTCGCTGTAAAATCTGAAGATCTTCTTGATTTTCAGCTTAGTTGCTTCAAATGCTTATTTCAGGAACACCATTTCCATAGTGTTTGATTACGATAGAAACTCGAGGAACTCCCAGGATTCCCTCAAGTTCACAAAATTCCTGCTTATGGGATTCGTAAAGTTTAAGCACGTACCTAAATCAAATCACGCGTTAAATTAATACGATAGTTTATTCACTAAGTTCCATATATAAATATATAATCTGATTACGATGTAGAGGGAAGTTTATGCGGAATAATTAACACAGCTAAATGCTTTAAAACGAGTTTAATTAAATGAATAAAATTCCATAAATAATTTTACTCCGTGGTGGTCAACCACGTACGCGTAACAATCCATAGCAATGCGTTCTCGTTGCAAATCGTGAGGTTTGACAACGAGGGTGCTGTTGGACGTTTAAACGTCATCAGTACACCAGAATTTAATATAGGTGTAAAAATATTGTAAGGGCTCGAGGTACCCTTGTGGTAGCGTGCTGGCTTTCGGTGCTGAGGTCGCTTGGTTTGAAACCGGACACGTGCCATTAAATACCTCCGTGTCTAGGTCTAATGTGAGCATGTTAAATGCGTAGACCAGAACTCTATGAGGTCAGACGGGGTGAGGGAGGGTACGTTCTCCCCAGATGTCGCCGCTTGGGGGTGCTCGGTCAATTTGAGCTGGCAACTAGCTACGACGGATTCCCGACCCTTGTGGTTGCTATATACACCGAAGCCGCACACTATATGTCCGAAGCCTATATGGACCTGGTCTGGGAATTCTAGCCAGGGGACACTATAAACAACAACAACACACATTGTAAGAAAGTAAAAAGCTTGTTGCGAATCAAATGAATTGAGTGGATTGTATGGGTGGAGTTCAACCGGCACTCATCGATACCACGTGACCCCCGGAGAACTATGTAAAACTTTGTTGTTCATGTTTTCACTTGGCTTGCTAGGTTTTGATATGATTGGAACACATCTTGCTCGTGCTCGCTAGGTTTCATTAATTATACTCGGTATCAATTTCAGTCTAATTTTAATTGTTATATGCTTTGTTATGTGTGGTGTTAAATAAAATTATATAACGACCATCAAGGACTCTTACGGATTATTTGGCACCTTATACATTTTGTATTCTAGGATATACTTATCATTTTCTTCAAAGCAATCATTTTACAAAACCTATTCGTAACTTTCCAAGCCGTTAGAATAGAAGCATGGAGTGGACATCAATGAATGACTCCATGGTTCCTCTCTATACCCCCTTGCACTTTAAATAGTAGCCTAGCGGAAAAGTCATACAGAATAATTCCCCCTTTACTATCAACGTAAGTCCACCCAATTTTGACTACTGTCCTTAATACATTTAAGTCTTATTTCTGTATTTGTACTTTCTAACGTCTCTTCTTGCGGGGAAATGTACTGAATAAATGTTTTATTTTGTTGAGTAATTTTCGATTTAAATGTGCAAGACATCTATCAATTGATCAACTAATTTCTTACTAACTAAAATCACAATGTATTACCTTTAGATATTTTCCTGAATTATTTTTTTATTACCATGTTTTTATTAACTCGCTTTCTTGTTTGTTTTTGTGTTTGTGTGTTTGTGTGTTTGTCCCGTACAAATCTTGCAATCGATTTTTAACTAACTTCCCGACTAGCTAGACATTTGAAACTTTTAGAATAGCTCAGAACACGATGACAATGCATTATTTTAATACTTTTAGCCATCTTTAAGCAGCATTGAATTCATTTTCAGTTAATTTTTTTTTGTAGACTTGTGCAGCCATCTATCGGCCTGGATGGGAACGAAAAGTTAAGCGCAAGTTTACTTCCAATTAACTTCATTTTCTTTCAATTTGATGGGATAATTCATCAAAAAAATTTTTAAAAAGTATTTATTAATACATAGAATTGTCAAGTTTATATGATTCAACAGAAAATTTAAAAACATGGTATATAAAAAGTTATTTTTATCTGCTAATTATATAGGATTTAAAATTCATTATGATGCAAAATATCTCGTGACAAATTAAAAGTAGCGCGGCTTAAATTGGTAAGAACTTTAATTAAGACAAGGTATGACTGCACGCCAACTCATTTTGTAAAATAAAAGCATTATAACGTTAGAAACAGGCAGATACACATTCCTATTTAAAAATATTTATCAGTTAACATGATATTAACAAAATATTGTTTACGAGTTGTATATAAAGTGTAAGGTATACATAAGATTCGATTCACAAGAATCGAACTTTTGAGTGAATGAATTAAAAAAGCTGCTTGAGATATGCTAATTTCGGCATACTCGCTTGGTATAAATACCATGCAGCTTGATTAAAGAAAAAAAGGTTGTTAAGGTTGATAGATAAGCGAGTTAAGGGAGCTACGAGGTAAGCAGCTCCAGGTGTTAACCGGCGCTTGTGCTTAGGGGGGCCCAAAGTTTACGTGGCAGAACTGCTGGTTTGACTCTCTAGTTTGTGAGTATTGCAAAGTGTATTTTTATTGAACGCTAATATATATTCCGTACAAGTAGTACGTATGCTTATTGCTGTAAAAGCAAATTCTATATGGGCAACGAATTCAAGAAACATTGTTTCATGTATAAACCGTGTTTGTATCAAATTCATTTAGAGTGCCATTTCAAATTATATACGCCCAAGTGCGGGTAGAAGTGAGCTATTCTCTACAAAAGTTTTACGAATATGTTGACCTTCCTGCTGAGCCATACTAAAAGTTCAATGTGGGCCTTAAAAGTGAAGCATTGCATAAACTGCTTAAATGCATATTTGTGTACTACAAACATATAACATATAACATTCAATAACGAGGAGCTGTAAAGACTATTTTAAAAAGTAGATGCAACAGCATTTTAAATATTCTGCAGTCGGACAGTAAGTTTGATGCATATGTAACAGATTTACCACGGATAGGTTCATCATTGGCCCCCCGGTGGCGTAGAGGTTAAAAGCTTCAAGCTGCCACACCACAGGTCCACGGTTCAACCCTGCGACCGGGCAATGTCGATTCAGCCTTTCATCCCTTGAGTGGGTCGATAAAATGAAGACCAATCATGATTGGGAACTAATTCTGGGGGTCCCGCGAGAGGCTGACCACCTGTTCAAGATATATGCTGTATGGCACCCCAAGACCACGGTCAAAAAAGCGCAGATGGGCACCATAGGCCTTTGTCCACAATGGACTGTTGCACCATTGGTTAGTTAGTTAGTTTTATCATTAATATTTCTTCATGAATGATATTTCAATGTAGATAATTTTTAAATCTTTATAAGATAAAAAGAACTGTTTATAAACCATGTTTTTAAACTTTCTATTGAATCATATAAACTTGATAATTCTATGTATTAATAAGTACTTTTTTAAAATTTTTTAGATGAATTATCCCATCAACTTGAAAGAAAATGAAGTTAATTGGAAGTTAACTTACGTTTAACTTTCCGTTCCCGTCCCGGCCGATAGATGGGTGCACCAGTCTACAAAACAGAATTAACTGAAAATAAATTCAATGCTGCTTAAAGATGGCTAAAAGTATCAAAATAATGCGTTGTTATCGTGTTCTGGGTAATTCTAAAAGTTTCAAATGTCTAACTAGTCGGGAAGTTAGTTAAAAATCAATTGCAAGATTTGTACCGGACAAACACACACACACACACAAATAAACAAGAAAGCGAGTTAATAAAAACAAGGTAATAAAAGTTAACTGTTTGTAACCAGGGTTGGCCAAATTGGTCGGCAGATCTATACTGTCCGTCCGTCGCCGAGGCCTATAAAATTGAGCATTTCCGAACTTGGAAAATCAACCCTCGACTGCGTATACAGGTTTTGCTACGTAGAGACCAAAGTTTTCTGTTTGACAGGGCATATAGGCGAGAGCCGTGGTCGCCGTAATTTTCGAAACTTAACTTTTTGTAAACCAGCAATAATTTTCGGCAGATTATTTGAGCCAGAAAAGATAGAAGACTATAAATATATGTACTGCAAATATTTTTAATCCAAATAAAATTTGACGGACTCTGAAAAGAATAAATAAATTAATAGACAGTAGATTAAAGGTTAGATGTTAATCGGCCGTTTATGCACAACCGTAACGGTAAGAATCATGCGTATCTGATTAATGAAGGTTATAAAGGGTAAGTTCTACAGAGTGACATGCGGTGACCTGTTTGTTTCGTAGTGACAAATATTTTGCCAATTTTGGACGAGAGAAGAGACATGAATGGGCCTTGCTCTCTAACCAATTTATTTCAAACTTTTAAATTTTTTCTAGCTTGAGTGAGCTTAATCGCATGACAATAAAATGCAGCACTAAGTGTCTCTCATAACATTTACACAATTTCAAATAATAATTAGGTTTTATGCTAGGAGGCCAAAAGGGATATATTGAATAGTTTATAATAAGTACCTATTTTTACCATGTTTTTATTAAATCGCGTTCTTGTTTGTGTGTGTGTTTGTCTAGTACAAATCTTGTAATCGATTTTTAACTAACTTCCCGCCTAGCTAGATATTTGAAACTGTTAGAATAGCTCAGAACACGATCACCATGCATTCTTTTAATACATTAAGCCATCTGTAAACAGCTTTGAATTCATTTTCAGCTAATTTTGTTTTGTAGAATGGTGCATCCATCTATCGGCCGGGACGGGAATGAAAAATTAAAATCAAGTTAACTTCCAATTAACTTCATTTTCTTTCAAGTTGATGGGATAATTCATCAAAAAATTTTAAAAAAGAATTTATTAATACACAGAATTGTCAAGTTTATATGATTCAACAGAAAATTTAAATACATGGTATATAAAAAGTTCTTTTTATCTTGTAATTATTATACCTGATACAGTTTTGTGAAACATTTTCTCACGAGTTTGATTTCCCTTTCCTTCCTAGTTTTAGTGTCATTTCAGGAAAGTTACATTTTTGGAATATAACATCATTTACTTTATGGCATTCAATAACACAGGCCTGCGATGAAAAAAATACAAGGGCATTGACAGCTGAACTTTATGTATTTTTTATGCTGATTTCGAAAAAAATAATGAAAAATTTCTATCACGTCAAGTTTTCTTGAAAAATTCAACTTTACTTTGATTTTTATGAACATATACCATAAAAAAATTTTTCGGCGTTGAATTTCTTCCCTCCCTGCCTGATCATCATTCTACCGTGATGAAACCTACAGAATACCCCTCTGTGACACCTCACCTAGCATTACAGATTATATAAGACAACTTTATCTTGCGTATTTTGGCATGAAACTCTGAGATCAGGACAAATCGTGGACTCCTCTTAAAGTTTGTATGCAGTGTCTCAATGATGTACGCTTATGCTCAAAGGAAAGAAGACTGATATACGATTTGGAATTCCTATGACATGGAAGGAGCCAAGAAACCACTATGATGATTGTTACTTTTGTTCCTGCCATGTCTGTGTGTATAACCACAAAAATCATAAGCTAATCTCTTACCCTGATAACATTCCATCGGCCATACGCCCCGTTCCTCACGGACCTGATGTGCCAGTGCCTTTGCCTCCAACTGAATTGCAGTCATTTTTTCAGAGTCTTCAGACTCGGAACATCCAGAAGTTCAATGCTCCGCTACCGAATATAAGCCCTCTGTAGGCGAGGACCTCCAGAGGGGAACTTGGGAGGCACTTTACCTTTCTCTCAGGTTGAACTTAATGATCTGACTGGGTTGAACTTAATGATGTGGGCCTTTCGAAAGAGGCAGCTGATTTGTTGGTCTCCAGATTGAAAGAAACAACTTATTGGCCAAAGGAACCTCATTTTATTGGTACAGGAATCGAGAAAAGGAATTTGTTAGGTACTTTTGGGAAGAGGAGAACCTGGTCTATTGTGCTGATGTTCCCGGATTCACAAGCAAATTTAATATCACCTAAGATAAAGATGAATGGAGGCTGTTTATAGATTCATTAAAAAGGAACCTTAAAGCTGTCCTTCTTCATCACGGAAGCCAGTATGTCGCTGTACCAGTTGGACACTAGGTGCATTTAAAAGAACGCTATGGAAACCTGGCTCTCGTCCTCAACAAAATAAAATATGCCCACCACGGTTGGACCATTTGCGGTGATTTGAATGTTATCCCCATGCTTCTTGGTCAACAAGTCGAATGGCCGAAAAGACAAAATCTTGAACCTGGAAAATTTCGGGTTAATTACAAGGATCCTGATTATAAAGAAATTGTTATGAATATGCTGGACAAATTTCAAGCGTTGGGTTGCTCCAGTAGTGTCAAAATACATTTATTTCACTCCCATGGGGACTTTTCCCCCGAAAATTTAGGATCAGTCAGCGAAACACAGGGTGAAATGTTCCACCAAGACATCAAAGATATGGAGCGCAAATATCAAGGAAGATGGGAAAAGATCATGCTTGCCGACTACTGTTAGATGTTAACTCGAGATGGGCCTGAGATTGAACATAAAAGAAGAACGTCAAAAAGAAGTTTCAAGAGAAAGTGAGTACGTACTTAAATATAAACATTCTTTTGTTTTGTTTTGTTTTTTGCTCAGATTAAAATTTGTTTCAAACATTCATGTACACATACATAATATTTGCTCCTCTTGGTCAATCGTCTATTTTATGTAAGTTACCTTAATAAAAAAAAATTAAAATAGTATGTTGGTGATTTTCTTCTAGAAACTGCACCATAATTTGTTGCAAAAAGTTTAACTCAAGGGAACTTTTTGTTTTTCTCTCGATCAAAGGAGGCTCGTGCGATCTGGAAACAGTGATTTTTATGCATTTAAACCAATAAAAAATAATCGATTGCTGAAAATTCAATTTGCCTCACCAAGAATTGGTTATTTTACTTAGATTTAAATGAATAAAAACCACTGTTGCTAGATAGTACATGCAAAATTGTTGAGAAAATTCCTTTTCAAATAAGATTTTAGCAAAAATATTGATATCAATTTTACAAAAAATCCCGACTTAATGGAAAAGAAGAGTTCATTTACGAAATCAGCACACCAAATAACATAAAACTCAGTGAAAACTTCTCTTATATTTTTCAAAAACTTCAATTTCGCAGGCCTGTGTAATTTATTTTCTTCATTTGCAGCACAATAACCTAGAAATAATCACGGAACATTTTTACGAACAATTGATTTTCAGGAAATAATCAGTTTATTTGTTTCTGGACCTGTCTCTCTGCTTTGAAGTTATGAAATATTCTTCTTTTAAATACGTATCAAAGTGTAACTGATTTTATGTGATATAACGAGTACTTCTTGGGAGTGTGATAGATAACTTGTGGCACAAATATTTTATCATTAGCTAAAATTTATCTCCTCGGTTAATGAATGTCTGTACTAAATTACCTTCTCTAAACGCTTAAAACATATTTGATTCAATATCCGACTGGGTTCACGAAAGGCCTTTTCTATCATTCCGTCATATCATACGTCTCCCCTTCTAAATTAAAAGGCCACTACCTAGTTTCATCACTTGTTACTAATTCCGGTTTTAAAGCTCTACTATTTCAATTCTTTAAATTCATAATGAAGCACTTAGCATGACTCAGACCTATCACATTTGAATGAAAGATATGTCATATAAAATACGCACACATACACACACACACATATATATATGTGTATATATATATATATCTATATATATATGTATGTATGTTATATATAGTCGATTCCAGTTAATCGGACTAGCCGCTTATTCGGACCAAATCCTTCGGACCGAATCCCGTCTTATAACATAAAGCGTGTCCGTTTAATCGGAAGAGCCGGCTATTAGGACCGGCTATTAGGTATATATATATATATATATATATATATATATATATATATATATATCACATTGTTTGGGTAAACTTATACCACTAAATTAAATTTTGGGTTTATGGTAAGATTTATCGTTAAAGTATTACTTAAATGGTTTAATTCTCCCTCCTCCCATAAACACGTATAACTGATTAATTACGCTGTATAATGATGTTTAGGTATGCCTATAATAATTTCTAAACGCTACAAAGGCTACTTAATCGACGAAAATTTGATACGTGATGTATGATAACTCGTGTGCTCATGTTACTAAGACACTACTCTGTATAATATGAATCACGAGATTGATTACAAGAATGCTCTGTGAATTGCATGTGAGGATCTCACGTTCTTAATGTATAACTATCAATAATTTAAAATTCTATGAACTGTTAGGACGATTGTACGGAGTATAGTATATCATTAGTTTGTATGAGTTCAGCAGTTTTGAAGGAGCCTGTCTTGTTGTCAAATATATGTGTCCAGAAGATCACAAACGTAATTAAACATTTTAAAGCGTCTGTCAGGTCATCTTTTGTGGCTATATACGAATCTATTAGTTTAAAAACCGGGGTCAACTTAAATGTAAAGGAAATATATATACAATTTCCATATTTGGATTCCTTTAACCTATTTAGACAACATCTCTAGAATTATGTTTGCAAAATTTATACATTCTAAACGAGATTTTGAGTTGTGAGTTATTGAATGCAACCCCCACCCACACACTCTGGTTTAAATAAATCGCCCTTTGAAGAAGAAACAAGTGCGAATGCAAATGAGAGGCGTTTTTTTACGAGATGGGAAAACCCGTGGATATCGTACACAAGAGACAGTCAGAGGTCAGAACGCCACAAGGCAAGGCCGGAGGTAGGTGAGCATCGAACAAACAAACAAACAAAAAAAATTGAAGAAGTGAAGATCAGTTTTGCCGTGCAGTTTGATTACAGCAATTGGGAATTGCCAAGAGCCCGCAAAGCGTTTGGAATTAACGTCAAGACAAAAAGGTTAGTGGGGCTAATTGTACAATCAGTGGCGTTGCTGAATTCTGGCAGGATTTCCGTACTATAGCTACCGGGATCAACACGCGCGGTAAATTCCACGTTGCCTGCTAGCAATGAGTACGGTAATCATGAGCCTAATTGTTGTTGTTAAAAATACACTGCTCAAAACAATTAGGGCATCACATGGTTTCAACGAAATTACGCAAATACTTACACCGATAAGTAACATAAAATAAATCATCAATAATTTAAAGCCTAGCAGGAAACAGAAGAAGAAAACTTCATATGAAAATCAAAGTTCATGACGTCAAAAACCAGAAAAAGAACATAAGGGCGGCAATAGGGATGTTGCAGAAACGTCTGTTTCACTGCCTTAAATGTGAAATTCGATTGCTCAGTTATTCTTTTTGAGAAAAGGTGACTTGAAAATGTCTCAACAACGTGATTTACCGGAATCCATGGCATGACATATTATAGGCAGACTTGAATCCGTGCAAACACAACGTAGTGTCGCGGACGCTGTTGGAGTCGCCAGAAATGTCGTTGCAAGGCTGTGGAATCGATTCCAAGAAACAGGGAATGTTAGACGTCGACCAGGGCAAGGTCGACCACGCGCCACTGCAGCAACTGATGACCGGTATGTACTGTTAACAGCTCGTCGAAACAGTACAGACAATGCTACTCAGCTGCAAACACAGTTGCTCTTGGTAACAAGACGAAGGGTGTCTAGCCAAACAGTACGTAAAAGGCTTCATCAGGGAGGTATCTATGCACATAGGCCAATGGTCTGCATTCCGTTGACCTCACGCCACTGTGCTGCCCGAAGAAGATGGGCTGCTGAACATCGAGATTGGTAGCAACATGATTGGAGCCAAGTGCTGTTTACAGACGAGTCCCGATTCAGTCTGGAGTGTGACACCCGACGTGTTTTGGTATGGAGGGAAAGGGGCACTCGAAATAACCCCACATTCGTTCGTGAAAGGTCACAATACAGACGATCTGGTATTATGGTATGGGGTGGAATCAGCATAGGTGTACGTACGAACCTGCATATCAATCGTAATGGTACTTTGACGGCCCGAAGGTATGCAGACGAGAAACTGAGACCTCATGTCATACCTTACGCTGCAGCCATTGGAGATTCCATTGTTTTCCAGCATGATAATGCCAGACCGCATACAGCTCGTCTTGTGGAGAACATGCTTGATGCTGGTACAATACAGCGTATGGAATGGCCAGCGTGCTCTCCTGACCTGAATCCAATCGAGCATGTTTGGGACATGCTCGGACGACGCATTGCTACGAGACCAAGGCCTCCTTTTACTCTCCGAGACTTGGAGATTGCACTTCTTGAGGAGTGGAACAGTATTCTCCAAAGTCTTATCGATAACATCATCGGATTCATGAAAAACAGGTGTGCAGCAGTCTTAGCTGTTCGAGGAGACCACACGCCATATTAAAAATCTTGCATCATTTCTAAACAATAATTTTTTTATCGTTTACATGTAACCAAATTGTTGCCCTAAATCATCTTTTCATGTTTTTTTCAATATTTTCAAAGAATTAAAGCTTAATTACAAATTTTTTACGTCTTTTTTTTTCCGTATTCCGCATTGATACGCGTGTACTACCCATTTTATGCCAATACGTGGCTGTCTCGCACGGTTTTCTTAACTTCTTTGCTTGCTCCCCTAATTTTTTTGAGCAGTGTAGATCTCAGTCTAGAAAACCCCGTCGCATCTCGTTTATGTTGAGTTCGTTGTTTTAGTATATACGATACCGCAAACAAAGATAATGAAAACAGGGAACTTCACAGAGTGAAAGGAGTACCCGAATATCAAGTGTGTTCATAAAGTTTGCCTGAATATCAGTGAAATGTTTCAAAAATATATATTTATTTCGAATTAATTATTGTATTTCATCAGCTTCCGCTTTTGAGTTTTTGAATATGGTGTATTGTGCTTTCTTTTTTGTACCAGGTTTAGGACGCGGTGGTATTTTTTTTGCCGGTGTTTGCCTTCCATCCTCAAGGCTTGTAATTTTCGCTCGCTCTGCAATCTTTCCTTTTCCCTCTAGAAAAAGACTTCAATTTCCGAAGACTTTTCATTTAATTTATGACAAATAGAAGTTAACCATTAGGCTGAAATTGGAAATATAAGCACAACAGAAGGATTTAGTTTTGCTCCGTTTATTTAATTGTGTAACATGGGAGATTTGCAATCCAGTTTACCGAGGGAAATTATTGAATGGTCACCACATAAATTCTACAATGACTACTATTGCAGAAAATTCATTTTGGCTGTGATGAAAGACCTTATGGACTTTCATTCCCCTTTTTGGGTCATTGATAATTCTGTTGCTTGTTTGTTTCTATATCATACTGCATATTGTCCTATACTGTATTTGACTGAAATTTGGTATATTTGTGCACTGACCTTTGTATGGATGTGCTGTATCTCATTGTTATGGTTTTTCACTTTTGAGGTAATGTATTGTGTGAGACTACTGAAAGTGCTTAATATACGTATTATAAATATTTATTTATTAATATGTGCGTTTTGTATCGTGTGCGTATCGTATAGTGTATGTAGTATCGCATTGTATTATATCGCATCGTATCAAATCGCATGGAATCGTATCGTTACTTATCGTATATTATAATGTATCGCTTCGTATCGTAACTTATTGTATTGTGTCGTATGTTATAATGTATCGTAACGTATCATGACGTATATAAGTATCGTATATGTCTATTGGTTAATATATTGTAGTGTGTTTATATTATATATGCATAGTGTGGGTGCTGTATGGGTATATATAATTATTTATTACAGCATGTATTTATTTTGTATTCTGTGGTCCTAGTCAATATGATTGCCACTGCGAGATTTGTCGTCTTTCAAAATCATCCGTATACCTTCGGGCAGGAGGGATTATCTTTTGGACTTGCTCTGACACAGGTTTCTTTATAAACAGACAGATCTCATAAATTCCTCTTTTTGAGATTCATTCCGATCTTCCGCTCGGAGCTTCTTACCCATACCTACAGAGACCATAGAACTGCAATAAGGTGTTCCTTTATTAAGGATTCAAGCTTATTCCTAAAACATATTGGATTATAACGTCCAATATTACAAAATAGTAAAAAAGTTAAATCTTTTAATAAAAGGCAATTGAATGACTATGTTAAGAAAACCGAACATCCTTCAATCAAAGTGAAAACTTCCGGGAATAATAATAAAAAAGCACTTTCAATTTATATTCTCCCCAGTTCGAGAATGAAATTTAAATTTTATCCTTCCATACACATATCGGATCCACAATTTTAATAAAAGCATTTCCGGAATCGATATCTTGACGTGACCTAAAATCTCATGCATGTCGACTTTCATCAATATCAGAGAAAGTTTAAAGTTTTATTTCGGTTTATTGGATATATCTTCGCTGAACCTGAAAGAAACATCTGCAGATTAATGATATGAGATTTCTAAAAGATCTCAGCGTTGATTTAAAGAATTTTAAACTGAAAACGTTTTCTCAGTTCCGAAAAGGGCATTCACATCAGATGGAGGAATAACATTTATAATTTTTTTAATATAAATCTCGGTAAACAGACATTTCTGTATTGCAAAGTATTTTAAATAATATATATATATATATATATATATATATATATATATAATATGTATATATATATATATATATACACATATATATATATGATATATACATATATATATATATATATATATATATATATATATATATATATATGTGTGTGTGTGTGTGTGTGTGTGTGTGATGCTAGAAGCATAAACTATATTTAATTATATTAATAAGCGTTAAACGGCAATTTCCTATTAAAGTCCTAGTGTGTTTTCCAATTCAGGAAGTAAATTTTTTTTCTCAGCGAAGAGTTCAGGGTCACCGAATTGCTCGCACGCGCTGTCTGACACAATCCCCGAATGTTCGAGCAGAAGGGGCTCTAGATGATAGCCCACGCTGTTGTATAATTTGCAAGAAATAAAAGTACGCAGTTTAGGGATATTTTTATAGAAATAGGACGTGCGTAGCGTGAGCTGAGAGATGCTTGAAAATGTTGATTTAGCTGGGTTATTTGGGTATTCACTTAATGTTAATTAATAAACTTGTTTAAATGTTAATTAAGCATTAGTTCTTCCACTGGCCTACTGTTTTATGACTGCAATTTAGAGTAATTAGTAGGTTAAAGGGTACGCGGCGAAGGGCCGTGACACACACACACACACACATATATATATATATATATATATATATATATATATATATATATATATATATATATATATATATATATATATATATATACCGGGTGCGTCATAAATTCGTGCAAAGTTCAAAAACTCGTAATAAAAGAAGTAATGCTGGGAAAAATTTTCTGTTTGCGCCAATAGGATCAGAGGGACATTGGATTTTTTTTCCTTGAAAAAAAAGTTTCCAAAAGTAACCAAAAGAGGTTGATCACATGTCATACTGAGACGCTTTATGCAAATCAGGCTATCAATAAAACACCTGGCTGGAAACGGATTCGTCATTCGGCCGGCAGCATGCTTTCTTTACCAGATCGAGCGTTGGTGGTTAAACTTTTCTACAAGAATGGTGAATCCACAACTGGTGCATTGCAAAAGTTTCGCACGGACAAAGGACTGAAGGTGCAAAAAAGTCCTATTTCATTGAATAGGATACTTAATTTAGTACGACGTTTTGAGGAAACAGTGAGTTTGGAGGATCATCCACAAAGTTGTAAACTATCCTTGAGCGCGGACAGCGTCCATGTTGTACAAAGTGTCATGGAAGATTTAGCACCGAGACATCCACGGGGAGTAGCAGTGTTCGTGAAACTGGGAGAAGAACAGGAATTTCGGAACCGTCGATTCGACGTATTCGGAATGTTGAATCTGTATCCGTACAAAATCCAGGCACTTCACCAGTTATTACCGGAAGATACATATGCATAACAAAAATTTGCTACACGGGCTCTGGCACAAATGGAACGCAACCCACCGTCATGTGGACGGATGAAGCCCACTTTTCACTGCATGGTGACGGTACAATGCAAATCAGTCGTATCTGGGCAACGTCAAACCCTCGTGAGTACCTGAACCATCCACTGCATTCTCCTCATGTGACTATTTGGTGTGATTTCCCCTCGTCTTTTATTTCGGGCCCTTTCTTTTTAGAAGAGCCTTGTCCTGTGCGGCTGGAAAACCTGTGAAGTCACTACAGTACGGTATCTTACGCTTTTGCATGACAACGTTAAGCCTGCACTGCAGGAAAGACATGCGTTACCTGTTGTCGCTTTCATGCAAGATGGTGCCCCACTTTGGTGGAACTGAAAAATGCCATCCGACAGACAGTCGCTGCCATCGATGGCGAGATGCTACACTCCGCTGTAATGGGCGTTGTGACGCACCTCACTTGCCTATTACCTTGTTCTGGTGGTAATGTCGAACATCTCTTACTTTAAAATAAATGCACAGTCTCATGTTATTGTGATCTGTTTAATTTTCTGTTTGTGTTTGCCTGATTTGCATAAAACATCACAGTATGAGTGTAAGCGCCCTCTTTCGGTTACCTTTGGAAACTTTTTTTTTTAACATGGAGAAAAAATCCGATGTTCTTCTGATACTATTGCCGCAAACAGAAAATTTTCCCGAGCATTACTTCTTTTATTACGAATTTTTAAACTTTGCATGAATTTATGACGCACCCGGTATATATATATATATATATATATATATATATATATATATATATATACATATATATATATATATATATACGTATATCCGTTCTTACTGGCCGTTCTTACGAAGGAGATATGAAATTTCCCGTTCTAAAGCGGGAATTGAAAAAATGAGGCCCGCAAGCTAATTCATAAATCATACCGACCACTGCGAATGCATAAACGGCAAGGTTTTGTATATAAGTCGCATTAACTAAACAAAGCAACTAAACTTCAAAAATAAGAGAATTCCTGCATAGCCATACCCGTGGAAAGAGACCCTTTACTTGAAGGTCTAAAACAAATTAAATTTTCGAGCTGGCCGTTCCCAGTTCCAGTCGACTTTTTCCTTCCTTTATTTATTTCTTATTACAAGCAAAGTTAAATTACAATACATTTTTTCTTCTCCTTCTTTTCTTTTAAATTACTATGTGTAACAGTAGACTAGTAGTATTACAACTCATACTACTAAGAAATACATCATGTAAAATTAATATCAGAGACAATACATTAATAAATGAACTCGGCATTTGTTTTGTGTACAATACCAACTTACGTAATAATAACTAAGTGCATGTAATCTTTGCATACCTTTGAATTATGCTTAATTATCCTCCATTAATATATATTTTTTTTTCATTTACTAATTTTATTATCATTTTATTATTATTTATTTACTTATTTTTTCTTTAATTTTCTTCACCCTCCTTTTTCATCTCATACCCCAGGTTGCTTTGAGTCAAGCCCGAACTCTCTACCTTTTACACCGAAGTCCAGAGCCTTAGCTCTGAGCCATTGATCTACACTGGCGAGCTTCCAACCTGATAATTAAGCCCTCTTATAGTGTCTATGTTTCAGCATTTGTTGAGTAACGACTGGTCAGTTTACGCCTGTAAGAGTTTAACGCATGACTTGTTTTGAACTCATGACAGCTTCTATACATTTTCCTTAACTGCGGAGGTTTTGACCGTCATGATTTTACACATAAAAGTGATAGCCCTTTATGTAGGACTTTTAAGCAAACTTCTTATTTAAATTTCACTCTCCACGGATATTAATACACACGCACACACTCCAACAGTCTCCATTGGAACGAAAACTGCAGTTTCCAATGTTTCAGAATGTAGGGTAGACGCGGCATGTTAGCCATAGGCGCACGTTGGCCCATTTGCTATTTTTTCAAACTATCCGGTAGATTGCGTTACTAGCTAAGACACGTGTGTTTTAATACGTTTTCTTTCACCCATAATAGCGTCAGCAGCGAAGAGGCAATCTAACGAAAGCCATTTCAAATTTTCAAATTTTCTCTGAAGTGAGTTTTTTTATTGCACTTATAAATGATAATTTTTGATTTGTTTCTAAATTAAAGTTTAACTTAGTTGAATAGCAATCTAAAAGATCGTTGTTCAGGGCTAATTTTATACCTACTGATTTGAAAAAATATTAACAGAGTATTTGATACAACGATCAAAAGCCAAAATGGCGATATTGGTCTAGTTGGCCCATTTAATCCAGGGTATATTGGCCCAGAGGCCCAAGATGCCCCGCAGTCCAAGAGTTTGATTTCTACATTCATAAGCCTATAAAAGTCAATAAAATTGTCAATAAATAAAGAGAAGACTGGATTCAATGTACCAGGTGCAATCGTTTGGTACATGAGTTATGTGCCACTGGGGACATGATATTTTATGTGTGCATTCATTGGGATGATGAGAAAGGTCGATGAAGGCAGTAGTTAAGTTGGACAAAATATATTTTCTTATCCTATGTGTCTTATCTACCATATTATAACTACATTTGATATTTTATGTCTTTTTTCATTCCCATTAGTAATTCGAAAATCAAATCGACTTAGAGGGCCAACCTTCCCGTTTGATAGGGCAGGTTGGCCCAGTGACTTGATGTCCTCCAGAGATTCATATAGAAATTATTAATTAATATTTTTCAAATTTTCTCATACGTGGTTATGCTTTAAGATGTACTGATTGTACACACTAAGAAAAAATTAAAAAGTTTTATAAATTATTTTTTTTATAATGAAGAAAAATGGTCCAACAAGCCCCCTGTCTACCCTACTTCTTAGCCAATAATCAGTTCTATATTTAATATACAAACTTTTTATGTTTCTTTTATGTTTAATTAATAATGAACTAGAAATGAGCTAAATATTTATATCCTTTACTGGTCTCAGTCAAATATTTATCATCTTATTCATAATTTTGTCACTTAAAACAACGCTGATAGAAGGGGAAAAGTAAGTCGTTATATCGTTGATTTGCGCGAATCACACAGAAACAAAGAATGCTCTCATTGAAATCAGAATCTGTCGTGTTTCGTTTAACCTCAATTGAACCGAGATGATTTCTCTTGTGTAACATTTCTATTTCTCTCTCACACCTTTGAAAAATTTCTCACTACTTATCGGAAATGAGAAATTATTCAAAAAGAACTTATATCCACCGTTAAAATTTTATTATGCGTATCTTTTAGAGAAGAGTCAACAGGATGTAAGCCCCTCCCTAGAAAGATAAATCACCAATCTTTAGAAATGGTATTTTCGAGCCGCGTGCTTTTCTTTTCTAGTATGAGTCGCATAAAAGAGTTATTAATCACCCATCTTCCGCACGTCTCTGAAACTATTTACGGCTCGTTTTGTCTGTGCAAAACTGTATTGCTGAAGTTTACACCTCTGTTAGTCTACGCATAAATAAGAAACACATCCGTTTATCCGTAGCAGAAATTTTAAAGCCACGGTTGGAAAGTAAATTTGATTTACTTCATTGATATCCTGATGGCGTTTTTAATGTTAAAAGTATTTTCCCGTCGTCTACATAAAGATTGTCTACATATTCATAGCAAACTTTTTCCAAGATAATAGAGTAAAGTATTTTTTTTTATATGAAGTAAACACAGATTGTAGGGAAGAGCGCATACAGAAATATGAGTACACAATTGTGCTACGTAAGATTAAAAAAGACACTTAAAATTAACTATCCTTATCCTCATTCTGAAAGCTCTGCTAAAGTAGAAAATAGAGAGCTCATGGTATAAATCAGGGATTCCCAAGTGCCCCCCCCCCCAAGTGGTCCCAAATGGTCCCCAAGTGACCCCCAAGGGGTCCACCTGGACATTTGGTGGTCGATGACGTTTTAAATTGGGTCTATAGTATTCCAGGGATCTATTGGGGGTCGATGATAAATTTTTCAGTTTTAAAATTTAATTTAATGTTTTAGGAATGTAATTATTAAATAATAATATCCGTTTTTATATGTATGAATACATATTCGCATAGGGCAGAGTGATCCACGCATCTAAAGTCGAACGTAATGGCGCTTTTGTACATGTGTCGACGGAAATGATATTACAATAACATATGTCAGTAAAATTGTTTAGTAAAATATATATTTATATTCGTTATGTTAGTTATTGTGACTATACGATAAGCAATTTCATTTACATTAAAAATATTATATCAATGCATCAAGCACAACCACCACATTAATTGAACTCGAACTTTTGTGCGATTACAATCTGTGTTTCTGAAGTTTCGTTTATATTTGTGAAATTAAAAATTAAAATATGTACAAAAATAACCAAACATAAACCTAATGATCCCCTTTTTCCAATTTTTTTGTTCATATTCTTAGTCAAATTGTTATCTTTAAGTGTTTTATGTGAAATTATTACTACACTGGTGTAAGAAATTAAGAGAATTTGCAGACATAGTCGATTATCTCTAGAACTACTGTACCGATTTTAATGAAATTTGATATGTACATACATTGATACAATACAAAACAAATAACCATCCAATAATTGTAATACACACGCATGATCATGCGTAACACTCGTTGGAGTCGGAAGGTATGAAACAGCGGTTGCAGAATAAACAAAAAAATGGGTTAATAGATGGGTTAATAGGGGGTATGGTGACCTCTTACAGATATACAGATCTCGCAGCGTGATTTCATACTTGAAATAAGGCAGTTTATCATTTCCTGTGGCAATTGGTCCCACTCGTTCAGCAACGCTGTTTTCATTCCCTGGATGGTTCTTGGAGGTTGGTTGTGAGTTGCAATTGGCCTCCCCAGAGCGTCCAAGACATGCTCTATAGGGTTAAGGTCTGGAGATCTAGCTGGCCAATTCATCCGGCCAATATCCTCACTCTCTAGAAATTCGTCGACTAGAAGAGCTCTATGTGGCCTCGCGTTATCGTCCATTAAAATGAACTCAGGGCCAACTGCACCCCTGAAAAGGCGAACATAGGGCTACAAGACCTCATCCCTATACCTCACACCAGTCACAGTGCCTCTTTTAAAGACATGGAGATGTGTGCGGCCATCCAACATGATGCCTGCCTAGACCATTAAACCTCCTCCGCCATAATGGTCGATTTCGAGGAGATTGGAGGGTAGGTAGCGGGTCCCTCGTTCTCTCCATATGAACGTACGGCGAGAATCGGTGTTTAGGCTGAACCGGGACTCATCAGTGAAGAGAACGGTCGCCCATTGATCCATACTCCAATCTCTATGCTCTCTGCACCATGATAAATGGATTTTCCTGTTCGTAGAAGTGAGCGGGACGCAAACAGCAGGTCTTCTTGGAAACAACCCTCTCTCATGAAGTCTTTTGGAAACAGTCACCCTTGATACACGGGTTCCTGTGGATGCATACAAGTCACGAGAGAGCTGAGAATCTGTAACACTCCTGTTACGCCTCGCTATAATCGACAAATGGCGATCTTCTCTGGCCGTCGTGGCTCTTGGACGACCTTGCCCAGGCTTTCTCTCAATGGATCCGGTATTCTGGAACTGTTTCCATAAGTTACACACTACGCTGGGGGTTAAATTGAACTCTCTACAAATTTGGACTTGAGATTGGCCTGCTTCTAGCCTCCCCAAAATTCGCCACCTCATTCCATCATCTAAATGTTGGTGGTTACTCATTTTTACTGTTACAATTTGAAATTAACCGATTACTGCAAAATAACAGCAAGAATTAATCCATTTTTTTTGTTTATTCTGCAACCGCTGTTTCATACCTTCCGCCTCCAAAGAGTGTTACGCATGATCATGCGTGTTTATTACGATTATTGAATGGTTATTTGTTTTGTATTGTATCAATGTATGTACATGTCAAATTTCATTAAAATCGGTAGAGAAGTTCTAGAGATAATCGACTAAGTCAGCAAATTCTCTTAATTTCTTACACCAGTGTATTATAATTATGTTCAATGCTGCATGTTATAGAAAAAAATGTGAGGGGATCGATGAAGAAAATAATTCTTTTAAAAGGGGCCGATGTAGGATAGGTAAGGTTAGGAAACTCTGGTATAAATGATCTAGATGAATTTCGATAACTCCTACTTTCAATTCATCTCCGACTGAAATCCACTTTCTTTGCCGAAATGTATCTATAACTGCCTAATTGGAATCGCATATATTTAACGCAATTGTTAGGGACATCCTACGGAATGTCATGTCGTCCAACTCTCAGCATCATCACCAAGGCTTTCTTGCATGAAGAATGAATAATTACAAGATAAAAAGAAATTTTTATATACCATGTTTTTAAATTTTCTGTTGAATCATATAAACTGGACAATGCTATGTATTAATAAATACTCTTTTAAAATCTCTTTTGATGAATTATCCCATCAACTTGAAAGAAAAGGATCAAATGCGTAATACAGATGTATCAAATGAGTAATCATTCGTTTAGCTCGAGAACTGGAAGTTAACTTGCGTTTAACTTTTCGTTCCCGTCCCGGTCGATAGATGGATGCACCATACTACAAAAGAAAATTAACTGAAAATGAATTCAACTCTGCTTAAAGGTGGCTAAAAGTATTCAAAGAATGCATTGTCATCGTGTGCTGAGCTATTCTAAAAGTTTCAAATATCTAGCTAGTCGGGAAGTTAGTTAAAAATCGATTGCAAGATTTGTACTGGACAAACACACACACAAACAAACAAACAAGAAAGCTAGTTAATAAAAACATGGTAAAAATGGAGGACCATTAAGCTAACTCTACCTCCATGCTAGCCACATACATGGGTAATATTCGGAGTTCATTCTGCATTGCGCTTCTCAAGGCAATCCCAAACATATTAAACGGAATTCAGGCGGGGGTGGTATGGATGCCCAGTCGATTCGGTTGATTCCATCTTTCACTCCGAGGTTATCAATATATTTTATTTTTCAACGAAGCAGGCATGATGTCTTTTGACATTCGCTCACTACAAATCGAAATTGTTGGTTTCATGTGATGGGGGCACAATATTAGTGAGCCAACATTATTCCCTAATGCTACTTCAATTTAGACCAAGGATTCCCAACTTTTTTCCCACATCAACCCCTTTTAAAAGAATGATTTTCTTCATCGACCCCCTCACATTTTTCTCTATAATATTTAGCATACAATATAATTATAATACTTATAATTGCACATAAAACACTAAAATATAACAATTTCACTGAGAATAGGAACAAAAAATTAGAAAAATTGGTTCATAAGGTTTATGTTTTATTATTTTTGTATTATTTTCATTTTTAATTTCACAAATATAAACAAGATTTCAGATACACATTGTAGATGCCCAAACATCGCCAAGAGAAAAACGAAATGCTTCTGATTGGTTGCATCGGGAGGACCCATGTGCTGTTTAAGGTCCAGTGGATTTCCCCTGTTCTGCCTAGTGTTGGTACATAAATAAAAGCCGAAGGCTGTATTCGAGGCACATACAAAAGCGTCATGATATTTGACTTTAGATGCGTGGATCACTCTGCCCTATGCAAAACTGTATTTATACATATTAAACCGGATATTATTTATCTGATAATTACATTCCTAATAAATGAAATTAAATTTTAAAACAGAAAAATTTATCATAGACCCTCCAATAGACCTCTGAATTACTATAGACCATTTTTAAACTTCCATCGACCCCCAAGGGGTCCACCTGGAGCCCGTTGGGAATATCCGATTTAGACCGAACACTCCCTGGGTGACATCTGGGAAACTTGTACTCTCGTACCACCCTTACAAACCCCAGACAGGTACTTTTAGGCTCACAGATTTAACATTCCTACACACGGCGTAGACACGATCATTCAGTTGCTCTTGTCGAAATTCGATCCTCAGTACCGAATCCGGACCGGCTGACCACTAGGTAGGCCAGCATACCCATCAGCACATGAAAAGTGATGTAGTCGAACTTTATTCATGAGGGAAATTTAATTTTCCCAAAGAGCAGCTTAGCATCCTAACATAAAGTACACATACTTACAAAATGGTAATGAAACTTTAATTTGAATTTTCTAAAATTGCTGAATTTCGAGTTTGTGTGCAGCATTACTTTTAAACTATCAACTAGTTGGTACCCGTCAAAACATGATGGCTAGATAGTAAATACTAATACCCAAATTATACTCAACACATCATTTCCAAATGTAGAAAATCATAAAAATGTGCAGAAAAAAATTAATGTGTTTAAGCAGCCTCGTGCTTATCATCTAAAGCCAGATTTAAAAATGTCACTGAGCATGCGCAGAAAGTAATTTTTTTAAATTGTAAATTATCGCTAATTAAAGAATTTCCATAAGGTTTAAACTTATATTTCACAAACATAATTAGCATAAAAAGGGCAGAGAGAGATATAGAGACTCCTCGAAATAAACGTGTTTATCATTAAAACATGTCACTGAGCATGCGCAGAACCAGTGAGTTTCTAAAGACAAATTTAAACATGCTACTGAGCATGCGCAGAAATAAATTTTTAATTGTAAATTATCGCTTATTAACAGAAATTGCGGTTACAAAAACCAAATTTGACAAATCTGCAGATTACAGTCTTCCGTTTAAGACCAAAATGAAGTAAATTGATGCAGTAGTTTTCTCTCACGGACTGCCCAAAAAGTCGGCTTAGAAACTGAAATATATAGATAGGAAACTGATAAAACTACACTCATATGTATATTTCAAGGTACTCTACATTTTAAAACCAGAAAAATGTTTTATTCTGTAATACTTTTTTTATGTGGAAAAATTATGCAAATAATTGCGATAATTTTTGAAGATTTCACATTTTATACTAAATTTTTAATTTAAATAATATTTATTACAATTTATTTTATTTTATATGACAGTTAAATATTTTACAAGAGTATTTTGACTACTAATTATTTTCTGTAAGCATATGTCTCAATTTTATGATGCGCGTAGCACTTTGTTACCAGTTAATCATAAAACAATTCTAAACTGCTAAATTGAAAATTATTTATAGATTTATAATTTCATTTTTATATATGACATAAAGATATGTACTTTACATGTGTAAAGAAAGAAAATTTCTTTTTATAATATTATTTGAGTTTTTGTCTTTAGGAAATAAGCCATATTTATTGTCATTTCGTCGAGATTAAAGGTCCTATACCCTCTGATACTAAAATTGCTGAAATACTAACCAAAATTAACGGAAAAAAATATAATAATTAATTCAAAACAGCGGAAAATTACATTGCTGCTATCTATCGGTGAAAATCTCAAGTGTGTGGCTGGACTGTTTTAGTACCACGTAATTCAAATGAAAAAAAAAAGTTAAAAAATATTATAAATGAATTATTTTTTGTTTAGAAAATAAGTTTAAACAATGAGAAATGTAATTAATAACATTTTACATATATAAATATTTTCAAAATCCTTGAAGCAATGAGCAGTCCTAACGACACTTTTTATTGATTACTTTAGCCAATTTTCATGCAAAATTGAGAACCCTAGTATGTCCTGCGATTTACAACCTAAAACTATAACTAAAAGCAAATTGTGTTGTATATTTTAAATACAGCTCAAGTGAATAGAATTTAAGGAAATTTTTTTTAATTAGGTGGGACTCTTTTAATCCCACCATGCCGTAAATGGTTAACACTGTACATTAATTGTTCCTATGTCGAAAATAACCTACTGTAATCGTTATTCAAACTATTACCTTTCCTGAGTGTCACTGTTTTTTCGGACGGAAACTCGGTCCGGGGTACCTGGTAGGTATATTGTCGCCTATAGTCGGATGATGAATAAAATCACCTTTTGACGGTGAAACTCGACCTTGACATTGTCCCCCATATATATATATATATATATATATATATATATATATATATATATATATATATTCATTCTTGGACCCGTATTCTTGGGATACATGCTATACCATCCCGTAAGCAAAAGGTTAAGTGAACACTGTTCTTTAATATTTAGTGAAAGTTTCAAATCATTCAAAAATGCAATTCTGTAGATCACTAATTTTTTTTATTACACAGTGAGGGTAAAGTTTATGTCAAAAAGAAACATTTGCTTATTATGATAGAAATTAGTTAAACTGGGATAAAAGAAGTCATTTTTAAAAATCCCAATTTAGATTTCACACTTCAATGCTCTAGTGAAAAAAGATTCAAATAATAATCGACATCTAAGAAAGGCAAATTGCAAGTAAGTAGAAGAAAATTAAGTCTTAGTTCATTTCAAATTAATTCTGAGAAATTAGGAATACTACTTTGAAATCCCACCATGATGAATTAAAAAACAAATGTGAATTGTTGTTCGGTTTCTATTTATTTTTTTTACTTTAAAACGTGGTTCCATAAACCTATTGTATCAAAACCATTTTTTATCTACTGGAAAGTGATATCTTTCCTACATTTTTCCGTTTCGCTTTCCTAAAGCCTTTTCACAAATCCTCTAGAATTGCAAGGCAATATTTATAAGATAATTGTAAGAGAAACGGAAAATGTTATTAAACGAAAAATGTGAGTTCCTTCTCTGAAGTATAATTCATTAATTCAGGGTCACTTCAAATAGCATTCCACACTGATCATCTGTTTGATTTTTTTTCTCTCGGTATGGCGCAGCGTAAACGAGTTATTAATCATCCCTTTTTTGGTCTTACTCTGAATATTTTCAGATAATAAGTTCACTCCAGATAGGTAAGGGAAAAAAGTGCTCCCGCTTATGTCTACTTAAACAGAAGTAAAAATTTAGGTCCCCTGTTATGGGAAAAAGTTGCAGGAATGCATATTTAGCCTCCAGATAATTGTATTTGTGCATAAATAACACATTGTTTGAATCATATTAATATCATGCATTTTGTTCAAATAATCAGTAAAGCTTATTGTATCACTGTTCCTTCTTATCGGAAGTTAAGGCATTATCTCTCTCTCTCTTTATTTATATATATAGTATATATAGTATATATATATATATATATATATATATATATATATATATATATATATATATATATACAGATGAGGGACTAAATTATACAAACACCTCTGAGATATATAAAAAAAATCTTCATTAATAGGGGTCTGGAGCATCCTTTGTCGTAAGTACACATTGAATGGAACGTGGACGGATGCATAGAGCCATGCAGAATATTTCATGGAATGTGAAATCATTCCTTCTGGAGAGCAGTTTCTATTTAGAAAAGCGAGGTTGAAGGCGGTAATCGATCACGAAGTTTGGACAACAAATATCTCCAGAAATATTCGCCAATGTTCAAGTCAGGAGACTGAGAGGCTAAGCGAAATGTCCTACTTCTTCGTCATGTTCTTCAACCTATGCTTGAATGCACCTAGTAGTGTGGATGGGAGCGTTGTCGTCTTGATGAAGCGGACGCTGTCAAGGAAATAAAGTGTGGACAAGATGAGGTCCATGATCCTCCATGGTGCTGAGATAGTGAGCAGCTTTGATCGTCCCAAAGGCCGTGACAAGATATCGCCGTCCATACCATAAAGGATCCCCCTCCATGTTTACCATTCGACAAGAGACAGTCGGGAGTAAACGCATCTCTTTTTTAAATAAACAATTGGAAGAAAGTTTAATTTTGAGTTTTATTTATTTTTTTTTATTAATGTATTTTGAAGTACACAAATATGATGAAAAAATCATATCGGGAAATACACCGTTGTTAATATCTGAGCTAGTATTGACTGGTATGATGATAAATAATAAGTACTATTATTCTGCTTTAATTTTAGTAAATATTTGTTCCTTTATCAGGTGGTATTGATCCTTATCTTTAATCAAACAGAGTTCAACGAACAATGTTTTTCCCTATAAGGATTTTTTTCGTCATATCACTATATTTTTGCAGCCCTTTCAATTTGGAAATTATGTGAATGCGGCCCGAGGCAAAAAAAGGTTGAGTATGGCAGTTCTACCTCTTTGTTTACCCTCTATCTGTTCAGGTTTGCATTTCCGGTCATACATTCCTATGTGATTCTATTCTGTTTTTGAGTTTTCTTCCTCCTCCAGAAAACTGCGATATTTCCGGCCATCCAGTGGGGTTGGTAAGAGGTATGGTATGATTAAGTAAACAGCGCCCTCCAACGTCAAGTTTGCGTTTCCGGCCGTATACATTCCTATTTGTTTATTGCTCGCCTTGATGCCTACTATCACCCCTCTGAATCTGTCGGTCGAATTCAGCAACACCTTCTATAATACATTTATCTCTTGCAATTTTTCAAAACCTCATCCCCAATCCTCTAAACTCAGAGGCTATAACTGTATTAGAAAGGGAAAAAACTTATGGACGATGCGAGCGCCTTCTCTGAGGTATAAATCAGTATAGACTCAATATAGGCTCACTTCTTTTCGGTTGGATTTCAGACTATAATCAGCAAAAGAGTTACTCTCACTATAATACAAGGAATATTTCGGTTGCTGAAAATATATTTGAATTTGAAAGGGAACACAGGGAATGCAAAATTGTGGAAATTCATTTGCATTTTGACCACCAACTGATATTCATATGTAAAAATATATACGCAAAGTTTTAGCGCTTAGTTTTTACCCTTTCATTCGAAGAGAGATACGGGTGTATTTTGCAAAGCTGAGAAGTTAAATTTTTTCCTCAAAAATCTCAACGAAAAGGGAGAAAAATTTATACGACTCATGCCCATCGCTACATATAAAAATAATCAATACATACTTAAAAAAAAAAGATTGTATTTCGTGTGAACCCTTGGGATATTTTTTTATTTCAGTAAAAATCTGGTGTTCGGGTTATCAATCACGAATCTCTATCGGTCTAAAAGAGTTTATAATTTCTAATGCCCATCCATTTTGAACTGAATTTTAGAAAATAATAATTCCTTTTCTATAATATCAGCTTTATGTGCTTTATAATAAAATTCGACCATAAGAGAAGTTCCGTATCAGTACTCAATATCTGTTGTCCCTTAAAATATGTGTTTGAATATGCAGTTTCATGGTGGGGCACACTTTTTGTAATAATAAAAAAACAATTCTTAATGTACAACTGCTTGAAAGTTTCACCAATTGAAAGTAAACATACTAAAAGATGATATAGTTTCCTTTTATCTCTCCAAACTAGGCTATGAGGCATAAATTTAAGAAAAGTATTCTTTATTGGGAATATTTTCAAAATAAGTTAAATTTATTTACACACGTGAAGAAAAGTTGATAGTTGATGTAATGTTATATATAATACAAATTTTCAGAGACTTCTTGAATAGCATTTTACAGGTTTCTAAAATGTATTTAAAGGATATAATCGCGAAACTTCTTTGGTTTAGTCAGTAAAAGAAAGCAAATTTTCTTCCTAAACCTATATAAAATGCTAGATATTCTAATTGAAGTTCCTATTTCAGGTTTGAAGATATCTTTTATAGTACGTTTACAGGTCTATGTGATAATTCTTAAAAGAACTTAACACATGACAAAAATCAGGACTTTTGTAAAATTTTGTTTTAAAAAAGTTTTTTTTTTTAATATCTCAAATGCAGAGGCACTTGGCGTTTCTAGACATTCACCTGAATGTGAATTACCGGGAAGACAACACCTTGTAGACACCAGACCAGTAATGGTCAACATCGAATGCTGACGGTCGCCCTAACTCACACCGCAAGACTGCTGGCCATTCATTTAAGGGGGCACCATATAGGCGACCAGCACTACCCCGTACAAGCCGGTCCCGAAATTTAAAACTGAGTCAAGTGACGTTTAAAAAAAAGGAATTGTATTATCATGATTTCTGTACTTTTTAAAGGAAATGAATAATTTGTGCATTATAAAATGAACACTCCAATAAACACCTCTATAAGTTTTTTTTATTATAAGAATCCTTTTCTTAAACCTTCAAGCAGTAGCAAAATTTTCTCTTGCTCCGAATTGAAAAGTTTCTCTCCATTACCCATAAGAGAAAATTTAAAATAATTTCATTCTCCTTTACTTGTTTTTGTACCAAATAACTTAAAATCCAGGGAAATGAAGTTGCTGTTCTATGGTAAAGATTAGAGAGTAGTATTTTTCCTCTCTAAATTTAAGATGTTTCCTTATTTTATCGAACGGAAATTCGTATAATGACAGTAAATCAGAGCGTTGGTTTAAAACGCGATATTTGTTAATAAATTCTCCTCGGTGCATTGTTTTGTTTTCGGCTTTTACCTTCACTGAAATTGGAATAGTAATACAACGGCAATATACTGAAATGAACTCAGCAAGTAAAATACAATTATTTTACACCCTCGATCTTGTAAATATTTTGAATGTCTTATTCTATTCCTTCTAATACACTAGAGCGTATTGTTTTACAGCGTAAATAGAAACGGAATTGAAACAACTTACATATCGCATTATTGTTCTCGGTGTTATAAATGATCAACGCTTGCATTTTTGAAATAATATTTCAAGCCATGATTGTGCGCTCGATTTTTCCCCTCTTAGGTATGACTTACGTAAACAAATTATCTTTCATCTTTCATGCATCTGGAAAAGAGAATCTGCACTTAATATAATAGTAGAAGAGGGTCTCTAAAAATATGACGTCCCATATAGATATCAATGTAAGTTAATGCGAATATTTCTCGTTACTGAATAGCAAATTCAATCGATCTTTTTAACACTCATTTAAATAATTTTAGTCCAGGTTTAAATATCCCATTATTCATTAGACACATGCGTAGAATAATTAACACATGCTTATTACATGCGTAGAATAATTTTTTTAAATGTTATACAGCGCAAATTATTTTGAAAGTATAGTCAAGTTTTTTTCAGTGTAAGCATTTAAATACCTTGATCCAAAGACGAAATAATATAGGTTCTAACTGCAGATGTATTTATTATTTTCTTAGATATTTTCTGTTCATGCCACTATAGATTTGTTACCTCTATGAAATAGTTAAAGAAGCTAATTTGATATCATAAATTGCTATAAGTGGCATTTTATGCAATTGGGATATCTGTATCAAATGTATTTTCCTCTGGTGATATACAAATATTTATCCGAAGCCATAGTTCGCTGGATTGGATTAGCTTTTTTGTTAGATTATTGGTCATCTTTAACCAGTGGAGGGCTCAACAGATTGAGCCCTATATTAAAGGAGATGAAGAAATTCAAGAAATGCATTAACACCAAGTATTCAAGAGTCAGGCTTTAATTCGTTCAAGAGTACCAACTAAATGCACGCTTCGCAAAACCACGAAGCAGCCAGGTGACGCTACCAGTACGATAAAAAATATATATGTTTTCAATTCACAACAGGAGATATTATATATTACAGTATAATTTAAATAGGCAGTCATTAATCTTGCTTAATAAGACATCCGTCAATTTTTTTTCCAGGAAAATTATTTTCATGTATAGTGAATGCGTTTTTACTCACAGAAAATTAGTGTTCTACAGATTGGAATTATCTCCTATTACAACTGATTTTCGTCTGAACAACTCTGAAATTATGTATATGGAGAAAGAGAAAGTGCCGTTTATGGAGAAAGAAAAAGTGCTGCTTATATACTCTAAATATTTCCATACTTAATCAGGTGAAGATTTATGTAGAAATTTATCAAATATTTGCTTAGAAAGGTCTAATGGTGTAAAGGGTGAATTTTTTACAAGACATGTCAAGGAAGACTAGCAAACAACAGTTCGTTTCGTCTCAAATCACCGTGGGATGAAATGTGACTAGTGCAACACAAACTGCAAGTTTCTGTTGCACATATTGTATAAGCAGAATATTAAACGGCAGTGGTAGCTGGTCAACCTCCCATATTTTAAAGTGGTTAGTGTCGTGTACTTCCAAGGTGTGGACTTAGGTTCAAACCCTGAATAAGGCATGGATGTGCCCTTGCTGTCCATTCCTTGATATTTACCTGCGTTCGAACAGTCTTAGGATGAGGTTTAGTGTTCATGTTTTTATTTTTACTTTCAGTTAGACGTTTCTTTCCCTTTCAAATTTAATATATTATAAATACCTATTTTTGAAATGCCGTAACCGTAATTTTTACACCGCTTTATATTTTGTTGACACAAATATATCTCCCCAGAAAGTGCAGTTATGTAACCTTCGAGCCATCTATCAATTTTAGGAGCCATTTTCAAAATAAATCTTTTACTTTACATTCCAATCAAAGCAAAACAACAGCAGATGATTATTCTGAAGTTTCCAAATAATTATCTCAAAATGCAGACACCAAAAACAAATTACAAAATCGTTTCCATAAAGTGCGAACGACCTTCTGTAGTTAAAGTATATTTACAGTAAAATTCCCACAATCGGAGACGTCTGCGATGCTAAATAGCAGCGAGAGTGGAAAATGAAGACGTTCAAGCACCTCTGAAACCTAATATTTAATTCTTCTGGCCGTATTTAACATATAGGAAATATTAAATAGAACTCTGTACTGCAACTTCATCGTATACATGCATTTAAAATTTCAGTATTAACAGTAAAGTGTAACTAACTCTCACGTACACTAACTCAGAGAGGAAAAGTGCGGCATTTCAAATCACGAACAGTACGTGATGTCCTGCGTTTTATTGATATATTTATTTTTGAAAATACGCTTAATAATGAAAAAGCTATGTTCAGCTGTACCGAAGAGTCACTGTAGCAAAAGGAGGCTTGTTTTAAGAAGTTAATCAGATGTTCGTTTAATAGAAAACGGAAAACCGAAGTTTTTGACAGCAGTAAATAAAAAGAATTTATCACAAAATTCATTAGTGATCGTGGTCACTTGTGTCGTATTAATTACTGATTTTTTTCAGGTTTTGATGAATTTCTTAAGCGAGAACTAAATCGATAAAGGAATTAAATATTGTACTGAAGTAAAAAAGTGTAAATGTAAAGAAATCGACTAGGTGTCATTCAGGAAAATGAGAAAATTTAGGGGGAAAAGGATTAAAAAATAGTTCGGCAGTATAAAATTTAATGAAAAAAAAGATTCCTTAAAATGATATGAAAAAAAAAAATAGTTGCTAAATCCCACAACCACACACAAAGTATATATACACACACACACACACAAAGTATATACACACACACACACACAAAGTATATACACACACATACACACACACATATATATATATATATATATATATATATATATTCATTCAAATTAAATACAACGGTCAATATATACAATTAATGCCAAAATCAATAAATCAATCAATCAATAAATAAATAAATAAATAAATAAATATATATATATATATATATATATATATATATATATATATATATATATATATATATATATATACGCACACACACACACACACACACACACATATATATATATATATATATATATATATTCAAATTAAATACAACGGTGAATATATGCAATTAATGCCAAAATAAATAAATAAATAAATAAATATATATATATATATATGTATATACACACACACACACACACACATATATATATATATATTAAAATTAAATACAACGGTCAATATATGCAATTAATGCCAAAATAAATAAATAAATAAATAAATAAATAAATATATATATATATATATATATTTATTTATATAAATATATAAATATATATATATATATATATATATATATATATATATTTATATATATATATATACATACACACACACACATACATACATATATATATATAATAAATACGACGATCAATGTATACAATTGATGTAAAAAAACTATACATTTATAAAAAAAATCGTGAGGGTTATTTTTATAGGCAAAATATTGTAGAAGAAAACATTCAAATTAAATCTAATAGGACATACTAAAGAATATAGTACAATTAATATAGTACAGTTCGAAGAACATATCTTTTTCTGTATTTTAATATTTTTTTTGCTAATGTCCAATCGTCTGCCACGTGAGCAAGAATTTCTTTTTGTCTATTTCGTTGTTATCACGTGACGATAAATGTATTTAAAGTACCAGAAAAAGAAATCACTTGATAATCATTCAATAAAAATTAATCTTTAAAAATTCACCAAAAATCGGAAAATGAAAGTAAGATTCGAAAAATATTTCATTTTAAAGGCATTTTTATGATCTTTCCGTCAAACAAATTTTATAACCCTCAGATCATTATTTTATCTGCAAACTTAAAAGAAGTTACTAAAACAGCTTAAAAATTTAATTTTAAAAAATCTAAGAAGAATTTTTCAAAAATCTTTCTTAGTGCACCCCTTCACTATAAGAAGAATTTCAGCAAAATTTCAGCCCTTTAGGACCTGCGGTTTGGTGTGTGCGATGTATGTCAGTCAGTCAATCAGTCAGTGACTTACGGAACTGTTATATATATATATATATATATATATATATATATATTATGAGGAGAGTACTACGACATAATTAAAATTGCACACAGCAGTAGAATTTAGCCGAAAATTTCTATGAAACAATATAGAGTAAAATATATGTTTCTAGCAAACAACGGATTCTGAAACTCTCTCGTTTTTCAAAAGTTTATTATAAATTTAATTAAAATTTTAATTATGAACCCTTTTGATATTCCCCACAGTTCTCAAATTTATATAGCGACCAAAATTAAGCATATACTTTAAGTTTTATAGCAGCAATCTTGGAAAACTGGCAAATTTATAGACAAACCATAAAATTTCAAAATTATATAGTTTCCAGTCTCAGTTATCGATCTAATGAATTTATTTTTCGTAGCAGCGATCGCTGCTACGAAATAAAAAAATACGATCTTAACTGTGAGTTTAAAAAAATTAAGTATTGCACAATTTTAATTTTTAGGTGCACGTGATTAAGGTAGTCGACGTCAAGGAGTGTTAAAATGTAAATGCAGCTAGACACAGCCGTTCAGCAAAACTGGTCGATCACGTGACTCTGAATTTTGTCACTCTGTCCCGGAATCTTAATGAAGATTTCACCTTCCAATGGGTCCATTAACTTAAATTTACTTTATATCATTATTGTGATTACTAAGTTAGGGATTTTTTTCCTATTATGACTCACCCATTATGAATAAGGGTTCTCCTGGTGCCTTTCAATGTGTGTACAGAGGCTGTTCACACATTTTTTAGACGATGTATATCGTATTCACAAAACTAAATTACATAAAATTCTTGTGTTTTAAATGTCCTATTTGACATCCCTTATTCTGAACTATCTTTCGACACCGCAATTTCCAGGATAATAATGCCTTTTGAAGTGCCAGAAGATGTATTCTATCCCATTTCTCCTGAACAGCTTTCCAGAGTCCTGTAAGGGTTTTGGGACGACGTTTGGATAATGCAGATTTTAAAAGTCCGAAAGCACAAAAATCCATAGGTGACACATCGGGAGATTTGGTAGGAATATCAGTGAAGGGTATGGCCTTGATACCAGTTTTTTGTTCCATTCTTTTAGGGAATTTACAGTGGATTTTGATGTGTGACTGCTAGCTTTGTCCTGATGGAGTCTCACAGATTGATCGCACTATGGGTAAAGCGATGGCATTTCATTCAGAAAAATTGGCGATAAAATATGTTCCTGATAGTATTTGGAGTTAATCTTGACATTTTTTTCCACTCTCTTTATTTTTAACTTGCCATTATAAGAAAAACCAGCAACAAACATGAATTCCTTATAAATCTTTCTTTCGATTCTTTGAACCATGCACTTAAATTTTTTTCTCCCCTTTTATGATAATAAATGGCTCTTTTTTTTGTTGCAATCATTTAAATACACCCATGATTCATCTATTGTGACAATTGTTTTCCATTTTTCTTTGGATAAGTGTTTCTCATACAGAATTCTGCAACGTGTCCTGCGTTCAGCGATATGATTTGGAAGAAGACGATGCACATTGTGTTTTTCCGCTTTCTTAAGATTTAAATCAACGTTTATCATTTTGTTTACAGTAGACACCGAGCATTTTAATGATTTTGCAACTGTCCTTTGAATAGGGGGATTTTCTTTTAACATTAAACAACGTACCTTTGCAATAGTCGAAGATGTCCGTTTTTACCTTGGATACTTGTTTGGAATTTTTGTCCCACTTGAGGCTCCAATTTGACGTTTTTCTCCTTTCTTGTTGACGATATTACCTATCGACGCTTTAGATATCACAAAACCATGACTCTCACATCGTTTTTGGATAACGGAGTATGCATATTTCTCTTCGGAAAGAGCATAAATGTAGCCTTCGAACCACTGCTTTTTTAAAAACGCCATTTTGAATAAAAACAAAACTTTCAAGCCGCAGACGATAATTTTGACTTTTAAAATCATAGTACAATTGCAATTATTTCTTTTGCAGCAAACGATTTTTTATTACCGCTTACCAAAATCGTCTGAAAAATGTGCGAACAGCCTCTGTATTACTTCATAGTATAATCAGCTTGTAGGAAAAAATACGCAACGGTTTAATTCGGAAAATTTTAAAAACAACACTTCTCTGGTTTCATTTCAACTTGTCGTATGGATTCTGAAATACTTCCCTGCCACTGAAGGAGCAAGATGTTACTAATTTAGTTTCGTGGGCTTCAGTGATATTCGTAAAAAATATCGGCCACCAATTCTTTGATAGAAATTACTGGTTCTTAACGGGTGGTCCGGGAGAAACCAAAAAGTTGTCCTCGAGTACCCCAGTGATTAAAAAAAATATTGTTTCATTGTTTCAAAACGAAAGCTAATTCAACAATTTTATAAAATTGGGAAGGACAATTTTTTCGACTTTTTGTGCAGATTCCAACAATTCCCGTATTTCTTCTATTTCCCGAGGACTCGAGGGTAAAAAAGAATCCCCGTTTTGCTTAAAAATCCCTAAATTATATTCTCCGATGCGGAGTCGCAGAGTCACAGAAATTTTAAAGCTAGTGAAACCAAATGCTTACTCAAAAATATCATTTCTTAAATTTTCATACGCTTTTATGCTTGGTATTAAAAATATTTTTACGTTAAATTTGTTACTGATATAAAGTTGTTTTTTTTCTAATTTTTTATTAAAGTTTGTAAGGTTTACATAAGATTCGATTCCCAATAATCGAACTTTAAGGTGAATAAATCTAAACAAGCCGCTTAAGATATGCTAATTGCGGCATATGCGGTTGGTATAAATACCAAGAAGCTAGATTAAAAGGGAGGAGCTAGGAAGGGTCGAAGGAAGCGAAAGGAAGTGAAAGGAGTTTTCGAGCAGCCGCTCGAGGTGATTTAGCAAGGTTGATGCTAACCTACGGGAGTTCATGTTGGACGAAAGTTATTTAGCGTTCTTGTTAGGACCAAAGTTTACGTGGCAGCACTGCTGGTTGATTTTCAAAGTATCTGTGAGTATTGCAAAGTGTATTTTTCTTGAATGAGTAGTTATACAAGTGAATATATTGAATTGTATTTCTCTTGCATGAATGCTATATATATCTCGAACTAGTAGTACGTATGCTTCATGCTGAAAAGCAAATATTTGAATAAACATTGTTGCTATGTAAGAACTGTGTTTGAATGAAATTACTTAGAGTGCCACTTCAAGATATACATACCGAAATTTAGGGTAGAAGTGTATAATTCTCTATAAGTTGTTTACCACAAATAGTTTGTTGATACAAAAAATTAAAACCCTTTTTGATTCAAAAAGTGTTGGGTTAGAAGATGGGGCTCTCCGACAAAATTGATTTTTTTCAAGTGGTCCAAGATGAACAAAAGTTTCAGATCCTCTGGTATATATGATGTGAAATTAGGATAAATTTTTTTTTCCTAATAGATATGTTGGTACTTACGTTCCCTACCCGAAATCCAGACCAGGTCCTTATAGGCTTGTGGGCTCATGGGTTCGACACCGATTTACAAAGCCAGGTGCCAACTCACCCCCTATAGCCGACATCTGGGGATCGTACCTTTTCTCACCCATTCTGACCATTCTGAGTTCTAGTAGATATCATAAAGTGTAATATGATTACTTATCAACAGAAATTATTTCAATGTTCAAAAGTCAATTTGTTTTGTATTATAGGTATTCGATCACATATAGCTTATTAAAATGCTAACGTGATATTTGGGTTCAGGGACATCCAGTGACTTTACGGGGCCTGGGGCAAACTTCTGTTGGGGGCCCCAAGAAATCTGATTAATCGAATATTTTTAAAATTTTTTTTGGGGGGGCCTATTTTTTAGGAGATTATTTTGAATTTTGGAGTACGGTACAAGTTTCAGAATTTTCTTTCGGAGGAAATCTAATAAATAATTTTTTAAAAATTTTTGGGGCCCCTCCGGCAGTTGGGGCCTGGGGTAGAGTGCCCCAGTTGCCCCCCTCCCCTCTAGGCGGCCCTGTTTGGGTTGATTGTAAATTACTTCCGCTCGTCAGATTTATGATAACATTACGATTTTTTTACTAATAAAGAAATTTGTCTCTTAAAAAACAAAACATTAACGAATTTACTTATGTGTGATTGATATTATTTTTAGCACAATTTTTCCTATGGAGACGGCGTCAGTGCTATATCATCGGAAACCCTCTTACTGATATAAACATATCCTCAGGAAAGCAATATTTTCACTCCCTCGCCCTCGCAAAATTTGAGAAATCTCTCACCCAATCCGTTTAAATCTCAACCGTTAAATTTTTATTAGGAAATCGCAACGGAAAGTGAAAAGAATCCACATGATGTACGCCTCTCCCAAGGAGTATAAATCACCAACTCGCGCGCGCTTTTGAAATAGTATTTTAGGGTCACGTGCTTGAATATTTTTTTCCCTCTCCCGGTAAGAGTCGCGTGGAAGAGTTATCAATCACTCATCTTTTGCGCCTGAAAGAATATTTGTAACTCAATATATTTCCAAGAAATAGTCTTATGGAATTTTACTAACGTCATGAATGTAGATAGAAGAATGAAATTTTTTTTAAATCAAGGGAGCAAAAGCAAAACTAGAGATTTAAATACACTTTTTATCATCTATTAGTACAAAATAAGAACCATAGAAAAATTTTAAATATTTATAATAACCAGATTTAGAATTATTCGATTCAAAATAAGTATAAAATCTATAAAACAAAATATAATAAGAAAGTTTTCAATTTCATTCATAATTTTCATAAGGTTAAAACATTCAGTTTTGCAAAGGCGTCAAGTCAGTGATCTGAACGTCGTGGTTACAATGTCCTCCAAGTTCTCAAATTTACCTCTGGAGGTGCGGGGTCCAGTGTTCTGGTCTCGTCACTTGACTCGGTTCAAAATTACGGGACCACTGTTCTTCGAGGTCAAGTCAGACTTCAGCTCTAGTGGTACCTCGCCTTAAAGTGAAGCTGCTTACTACTCTTCGCCAAGGAACTAGGATTTGAGGACCTAGGTCCTAAGGACTTGATGCAGGCCTTCCTACTCCATGGATATTGGAAAAAACAACAACACATTTAATTTTTTTCTTGAAGAATTAAGATACTACTAGTTTATCCTCGATGTATCATTAGGTTTAAACATTTATAACATTTGAGAGTGTTTATTTAGTTTTTCATCTCTAAAGGAAAGTGAAATATTTTATATGTCTTTATAAGTTGACGACTTTACAAGAACTTATAGCATTTCGTTAAAAATTTTAGACGGTCATTTCGATGAATTTTTGAAGTTTCAAGTACAAAGGAATGGCAAGCACTTCGTTAGTACTAACGAGGCTTCGTGTACAACAGGGCCTGGAGAACTTAGAGTGGAGATCGATTCACGATTTAACTCCCCAATGTGGGCTGTAAACATCACTAGGTAATGTAAAAGTTGAAAGGAATGACGCTGACTTTTACGACGTCAGCAATCTCTCCGTATGACGTCATAATCACTAAAAACTTTATAGAAGTCAATCCTTTAGATTTTTTATTCATAGACAGTTATTCTCGGCCAGGTGTGCCTTCAGAAACCCCAAAATTCACCGTACGAGTCGATTTCAAAATAACCATAAAATCGGTTAAGTCACATATGCCTTTTAACTCCCCCAGGTGAACGGGGCGTAAAGTTCTCCGCCACCTACGGAAAGCCAGTGGTATCGGCGTGTGACGTCATAACCGCTGAAAACTTTATGGAAGTGATTCTCTTAGGTTTTTTTTTATTGATAGATAGTTATGTTCAACCACGTGTGCTTTGATACCGCTTTAACCGTTAATTCTGTATCGGCTCGAACGAGGAATTTGGGGGTTTCTGAAGGCACACGTGGCCGAGCACAACTGTTATCGAATAAAAAAACTAAAGGAATCATTTCCCTAAAATCTTCAGCGGTTATGACGTGACACGTCCATGCCGCTTCCACGTTTTTTTTTTTTTGTGGGTGGAGGGATAATAAGTTTATTAACTGGGAACAAACACGGAACTTTTGGAACGATCCCACGTGCTCTACACTCGTGGGGTGTCGCAAAGCCGCAATATTACACGAATTTTCAAGTTTCATAAATTCTCGAGATCATGACGTCATACGGCTGAAGAATTCATGAAAGTCTTTCGTAAGGCTTTTTTTAGTTCTAGGCAACTATGTTCTACCAAATGCATTCCAAAAACGAGCAAAGGTTACATTACGCAGGTTACAAGTTACTCGTGAAAGCGATGTCACCACCGAAACCTTCGTACGAGTTTATCGTTTTATCGGCCAGCCATTGGAAAATAGTATCACTAGAGACGCCTTCAATTCATCCTAAAGCAGTACTACTCTCAAAAATCCCTGCTCAGAAACCGGAAAATAGGCCATTTGCACCGATTCCGAGCTGATTGCATCGTACTTGGGGTTTGCTTGTAATTGTGACTGATAATGTTGCGTTGAACCTTTACCACTTTCAAGCCGTCAGGATATTTTTTGACAAATTAATTCTTCTTTCCTCTAGATTCCCCTCTGCTGCACACATATCGACACTGACATGCTGAAGAGACCATCACAAAAGCGAAACATAGACCTGCGGCTTCTGCAAATGCCAAATTGTTTACTCGGGAGTTTTGTGTAATGAAAGAAAGATTTTAAGGCCTGAACAGCTTGACCAGGACGAATAAAACAACAGAAAGTCACCTTCAATGGAAATACTTGTGATACTTGATTACTGTACACGGCAGGAAAAAGGTGCATAAAACCCAATCCTTCCTCTTATGAGATAGTAACAAACATTTACATTCGAAAATAAAATTTGAATGAGAACAACTTTCGGTATTTCGTTTAACTAATCACGCAACTGGTGATATATACCTTACGGCACATGAGGATTGTAAGTTAAATTTCTTTTACATATTTTGAACATGATAATGGAATTCCAATTGGTTCCATGTAGCCTGCGCACATTAGAGCGCAAATTAAACTGTACGAAATCAAAGCGATATTGGTGGAGGAACTTTATAACTTAAGGTTTCTGTGTACTAGCCGTATTGGATGCGCTCACCTCAAAGACAATGTATGGTGAAAATGTATCCAAGGATTGCCGACTTGGATTGAAAGGTTTTTTTTAAACTATATGAAATAGAGGAAGAAATTTTACACCTTGGGGTATTTTTTGTTTAAAAAATGTAAAAAATATTTTAATAATTCATTTAATTTAAATGATTCGGGGAAAAATCTGGTATAGTGGGTTTCAAACGCTCCTAAATTCCTTTCGTACACAAAATTTATTAAATGAATCCTATTGCAAGGGGCAGAAAAGTTTGGCCTATCTGAAAATACCATTTTTATTCCATTATCAGCATGTATGTAGCTGTAAATAGTAGACTAATGTTCCCAAAAAGTTAACATTAAGGTGGGCGAATCCAATAGGGTTAGTACATAGCAGCCTTAACTTACGGCTAACCAGGGTCGTAAGCTAAATTTCTTTTATTTTGAACATTTTAATGGTACTCGAATTCGATCTATCTAGCCTGCGTACATTAGATCGCAATTTAATCAGTACGAGATCAAAGCGATCTTGACGGAGGAACTTTATAGTTTGAAGAGATTTTGCGAAATAAGTGACAAAGGAAATTTAATTTTATACCATGGTAAAAATATATATACATATATTTTCAGTTCAAAATTGTAAAGTTGCGTATATTTAATGACCAACGAAAAATCAAACAATATACTTTTAAAAAAATCAAATAATATTTTTTAATGTAAATTATTCCAGGAAAAGTCTAGTATATCGTGTTTTAAACGCTGATAAATTCCTTAGGCGGAAGAAATTTATTAAATGAATCCTGTTGCGAGGTGCAAAAATGTTCGGGCTATCTGAAAATACCATTTTTACTGGATTATCAGCATTTAGGTAGCGGTAAACAGTAGAAAAATTTTCTCCGTAGTTTAACATCGAAGTGAGCGAATCCAATAGAGTTAGTACACAGAAGCCTTAATTTATGACTCACGAGGGTCGCTAAATTTCCTTTATTTTGAACATGATAATAGAATTCCATTTCGTTCCATCTGTGCTGCGCACATTAGACCGCAAATTAATCAGTACGAGATTAAAGCGATCTTGACCGAGGAAATTTATAGCTTAACCCTCCAGCAGGCGCGTCCGTGTAAAAAGTGCAACATTTTCGCAATTGTGAATAGTTTGTTTTTACATGTAAGGTTTGAATGTTTTAAGCAGTTTCTATTTGTAGATACACCCTTTCTGACGCAGGTATGATTTTCTGATCCTTGTATTCCTTTTCATTCATTGTTAGTCGTGATTTATCCTTGGTAAACCAGCGATTACACTGGTTTACAATACGACAAAAGCAGGAGTTGATGTAGTCGAACAAATGTGCAGCAATTACACGGTATCCCGCATATCACGAAGATGGACAATCACATTGTTTTTTAAGTTTTTGGACATAATAGGAATCAATTCGCAAGCTGTCCTTAGATCCAAAAAACCGGACAGTTTTGAAATAAGGCCATTCTATCTGCATTTTGTGGCCTTTAATTAGGAATTTATATCTATATTATCAAAATTTTATATCTTGTTATAAAACACAGAGTTATTATTTTCAATTTGAAAAAAAAAAGTTTATTATAAAAGCAATAATCAAGATTGAAAAGAGACGTTGCCCTTTTGTGCCACGCGCGCCTGCTGGTGTTCGAGAAATTGGCGCAGCCGCTGAAGGGTTAAAGTTATTTCGCGAAAACAGAGACAAAGAAATATAATTTTATCGCATAGTGAAAAAAAATATTTTCAGCTGAAACGTGCGAAGTTGCGCATAATACATGACCTACTCCACTTTAAATTTCTTTCGCAGTTCTTTTTTTTTCTTTTTCTTTCTTTCTTTCTTTTTTTTGGCATGCAAATCGCAACGAAAGGAATAAAGAATATCTATGAGGTATGTACGCCCTTCCTCCACAAATGCCAATAACCACCAACAGCGCATCTGAAGCACTTTCATTCGCGCCATCCGCTTGATTTTGGTCTCCCTGTGTGAGAGTCGCATAAAAGAGTTATCAATCAATCATCTCTATTTACTTTGGAGAGCGAAAATATTTCCAGCGAAATATTCATGGAAATGCGTTGCATAGAATTTGTTACTATGCGGCGTGAATCGCATTTGCAGATATGGGAAGATTGTCTTTCCACGTCGTCAAGTTGTTGATTTCGTCGTTGATTTCACTGTTGATACGATTTTTTTTTTTTTGGGGGGGGGGAGAAACTTTCTAAAAATTACGTTTGAAAAATAATAAATGCCGTTTAATTTCTTGTGCGTTGAGCGATAAAATAATTTAAACCTTAGATAATGGCATGACAGTTAACGTTGCTAAATGTATAGCTTAAACGAACTAAAGTCGCTTCTGACTGAGCCAAAAATAAAGGCATTTTATTTTGATTATAATTCAGTTTTAAATAGTTACAAGCATTTCTAGCAGAGCATTTATGAGAGTTGAAGTTTGAGCTTTTTAATTCATCTCTGTCAGTTATTTTGATAAAATTGATGCGAACTAAAGATTTTCTAAACGTTTGCTAAATTGACCATTATTTTTTTTATTTATTATTCATTGTCATGAACATAAGAAAAATGCCAAAGTTTTGGAAGCAGGATATTTTAACATGATAATGTTAACCTTCTTTCAGTTAGAACCTTTACCTTCTTTCCTTAACCTTCTTTCAGTTAGAAAATCATTATTATGGAAACTTTACACTTCTGCTCAAATAATCCCATTTTTGCTCTCTGAAGTCGGTTGGAAATATATTTCTTTCACAAGAATGATGACGTCCGATCGTGTCGTAATCATTTATGAAAGGGAAACCTACTGCATATGGTCGTCATGGATTCCTGACATCCGCAGTGCAGATATTGTTTGGGATCTACTCATAGATTTGACGCAGTGCGAGTTCTAATCCGCTTCTATTGTTGTTGTTTCCTATGTCCCCAAGTCCATAACATTCCAGGTCAGACCCATAAGAAAAAGTAAAATCCATGGGCTAGAAATGCATTTGCGTTTTTATGACACCACAAGGGTTGGGTCTGGCTAATTCATGTGACATCAAAATTTTGATCGAGTAACCTCAGGAGCTTCTGGTGTGCTCATACCCTCCTTCAGATCTCTACCAACACAAGGAAGACCTTTCCAGCTTAGAGATTTAACGTCCCAATAGCCGGCTAGACACGAAGTCAATCAGTGGTTCTTGTCGCGATTCGACTATTGGCACAGAAATGCCGACTTGCTAACTTCTTGGATGCGTTGGTGCTTGGGCGCCTTGCTTTTAAATCACCTTAACAATCTACTTTTAATAAATTTTAATCAGAACTTTATTGATTTTAACCCCTTCCTTCTCGCTCCCATCAAAATTACGGGGAGAGGTTTCGCCTTCTATTTCTCGTGCCCATGATATTTCAGGGCTGGAGTGTTTAAAATTAACGCACTAAAAAGATTAAAATAATCCATTTCATTTACCTAGAAAAAAATTATTTCTTATTTTACATACCAGATGGCAGCACCAGACAATTTATATGGTAATTGGGGATGGTTTCTTTTTAAAACTAGATGTGGCAGATCAAGAAATAAATGGAATACTCCGTAAAAATTAGGCACTATTATTACCGTTTTCTTGAAAATTATGCGATCGTTAAGGGCTTAACACTTTGCGTTGAATAAGACTGTTCAGTAAGGCTAATTTCTCCAGTTTAAAACCCTTCGAACGTGGAACTTTCGAGTTATTGGCACCTAACGATGTGATCCACATTTCAGGACGTTCCCAGTCGTACACCGTGATAACTTCTAAAACGTACGCCAAAATAATTTTCAAAACTTACATCCTAATGTGAATTCCAAAACTTGCGCTGTTGAAGTGATGCAACATTTATAAGACATCCATGCTTTAAATATTTTGTGTTTTCATGCAACATGCGCGATTAATGAGATTTTAGATCCAACCGTATCTTAAAAGTGTATCTTTTGTTTATTTCTTTCATTTTAACTGAAGAACTTTCTCTGTAACATCTTCCTATCACGTAACTTTCAGTTTATCTTTCATGCCAATTCGTTTCACCTTCTCCCTATTTCTCTCATTTTTACAGCTTTCTTTTCGCAGAAAAATTAATCTGTCAAACATACGTTCCTTCCCAGATTTATCAGTCGTCACTTCCAAATGGCAGCGAGTTTCATTTGTGCTGGATTCTTTTCTGTTGTGTATGTCAGGTATAAAACACTTATGGATCCAGGGACAACTCCAGTCCAGAGTTTTTTTTTTTTTTTTTTTTTTTTTTTTTTTTGGGGGGGGGACAACGTCAGCTCTTAGTGTTATATATATATATATATATATATATATATATATATATATATATATATATATATAAGCATCATCTCGTTTTAAATTTAAACTCATTTAGTATTAGATCTACGATTATACAATTTTAGGCTATGAAAAAAGAATAGGCCGAGCTTTTTTTGGGGCGGGGCAATTGCCCTTCTGCCCCCCTTCCCTTGGAAATGCCATTGGATAGATCACGCAATTTTCGCTTTCCCCTCAAAAAAAGTTTCCAGGTATAACTTTTTCGGACATCATGGAAAATTATATTAATTTTTAATTATTTTAACAGATTTAAATAGTTCTTAAAGCCAAAAAACGCAGTAAATATATTCTGCTATGAGTATTTTGTGCAATCCTTTTGAATCAAATTTTGAAACTGCATATATTTAAAACCGGATACGTTTAGGAAGATGCTTTCATGGATATTTGACTAATGGGTATCTGTTTAGACTAAACCTTTTGAAGGTTTCAAATGACTCGCTGTCTTGACCACGCACGGTGAAACTTTCTGAATGTAACATAAAACAATTAAAAATGGTACATTTAACATGGATTTCTGAATCATTCTATGATTCACATACCCTGAAATATTACTTCCAATTTTTCAAAAGTATATGGTTTGGACCGAATTTTCCCATACGATTGAAAATAAAAGTACAACAAATAGGGCAATAGAAGTTTGTGAATGACTGCATTTCGTTTGAAAAAGTAATGTCATAATCTGCACTGGTGCTCTCAGAAATTTTAGCTTTCAGCACGTAATAAAATCTTTCAAAAGCGCGGATAACGTAATACTACATAGGAATAATTCTTTACTCCATACCTAAAGAAAAGTTTAGAATAAACGTAAATTATTCTTTTTTTTAAATATGATACGAGCGGATGATAAGGGAGCAATTTTTGGCGTTCTAAGAAACAAATATATGCTGAAACATCTCTAGCTGGGAACCTCTCTAAACGGCCATATTTTCGAACCATATAACCTATTCAAGACTCCATGAATACAATGTTATGGAAGACTCCACCTTCCTACGGCCACCCCTTATGACGGCAACATTTTACTAAAGCCATTTATGCCTCCGTAGAGACGTTTCTCTGTGTATATATATATATATATATATATATATATATATATATATATATATATATATATATATATATATATATATGTATGTATATATATATACATATATATATCCATACATATATATATATATATCCATACATATATATATATACATACATACATACATATATATCCATACATATATATATATATATCCATACATATATATATATATACATACATACATACATACATATATATATACATACATACATACATACATATATATATATATATATATATATATATATATATATATATATATATATATATATATATATATATATATATATATATATATATGTGTGTGTGTGTGTGTGTATAGAGAGAGAGAGGGGGGGCCGTGGCGGCCTTGTGGTACAGCGTCCTTGGCGTCCGTGGCGGCCTTGTGGTCCTTTTACTCTCCGAGACTTGGAGATTGCACTTCTTGAGGAGAGAAACAGTATTCCCCAAAGTCTTATCGATAACACCATCGCATCCATGGAAAACAGGTGTGCAGCAGTCTTAGCTGTTCGAGGAGACCATACGCCATATTAAAAATCTTGCATCATTTCAAAATAATTCTTTTTTTTATCGTTTACATGTAACCAAATTGTTGCCCTAAATCATATTTTCATGTTTTTCATGTTTTTTCCATATTTTCAAAGAATTAAAGCTTAATTACAAATTTTTTTACGTCTTTTTGACTGTATTGAGCATTGATACGCGTGTACCATCCATTTTATGCCAATACGTGTCTGTCTCGCGCGGTTTTCTTAACTTCTTTGCTTGTTCCCCTAATTTTTTTTACCAGTGTATATATATATATATATATTTATATAACCTCCCGATTATTATTAAAATGTAATCAAAGGCAAATTGTGCTATAACAGCGATAAATGTAGGACGCAAAACTGAAAATGCTCGATTACATCAAGGAATAGGATCTAAAATGATTGGCTGTCAACCATGTTGTAGGTCAGAAAGAAAAGGAACCATACCTCTGACTATGAGAGGAAAGTGTATAAGAAAGATTGCTCTCACATCACCTGGCTTGCTTGATGGTCAGAGCATCCATCTACTAGTACATATCAGAAGGTCTACGGATGGTGTCCATTCTCTGGTTGAACTAATTGATTTCTTCAGGAACAATGTAAGCAAGTTTTTATTTGAAATGGTTTCTGTCTTCTGGTAAAGCTAGAGTATAAAGTACATCGAATAAAAGAACATTAGTTTTAAACCCTTTATCAAGGGAACATATCTGAGAGTTTATATCTGACGTACATTTTATTTCAATTTTCTGTTCTCTATGAAAAAGATTTCATTTTACAGGGAAAAATTTATCATAGAACTACTTGAATTACCTAATATGACATTCCATTAAAAGGATGAGATAAATCGGAGAATCACTTGATTTACCGAATATAAGTTTATTTAATAAAAACTTTCCGATATAACTTAATCGAAACCAGAGTGTTCTCCATCATAGTAAGTTTTATTTTCTTTGCTTAACCCGATGAAGTGAAATATTTCTGAGTTTATTTGTCAGTTGTCTCCTAGATTTTTTTTAATCCCGAAGCTAAAATACTAATGTTAGAAAACTTTTATGTAAATAATCTCAGGATATACAATAAATGGGAATAATTTTATCGTCTGTCATGTTTTATACCGTCCCTCTCCTCCCTGTCTGATTAAAATCACTTCTACGCAGATGACTGTTTCTTTCCTTTCTTTTGAAAATCTTTACCATGAGTGAGAAAAAGGATTTTCAATATTCACGCTTCAACGGAGTCACCATCTCACTCAGTTTTTGGGATCCAAGTTTTCAGTGCTTGGTACTTTTTTTTCCTACATAGGAAACGCATAAAAGAATTATAAATAACTGATCGTGCAAGGAATATTTCAGGCATAATAGTCTGAGGGAAAAAAATAATGGAAGTTTCAAAGAGAGTGTCATGTATCTGTAAACGCCAAAAATGGTTTCTTTGTGCTTTTACTAGTGATGATTTTCTTTTGCATTTTAAGCAGTGATAGTTTTTTTTTGTTGAGGGATCTATCATGTATCTTATTGTTTCGAGGAAAATGATAATTATGGAATTTTTTTGATCCTCTAGTTTTATGAGAAGGCTTTCAGATGTCATTATAAAAGGGTTATACAGAATAAAGGAAGCATTTCACATCGATAACTCAGTCTTGATCAAACTTGAATGCATTTGAAATTTAAAATGTGGTGTAAAATAATTCCATCGTGTTTTGAAATCAAAATAAAGGTATATTGTACCATTTTTCTTATGTAATATATTACTATTCTGCGTCTCATAATGTTGTTGTTGTTGCTAATGCCCCCTGGTTGGAGTTACCATTCACCAGGTCCTAATAGGCTATTGGGCTGAAAGGGGCGGCTCCTGTTTTTGAATTAGCAACAAAGGTCGGAGTCCGACTTGACTAAATGACCGGTCCGGTAATTTTGAACCGAGTCTAGTGACGAGACCGGAACACTTGACCTCGCACCTCCAGAGGTAAATTTTATAACTTGGAGGACACTGCAGCCACGGCCTATTTTACGTGTCCCGTCCACCATTAGTGAACATGGTGGGAGATTTGCAACGACGAGCATCAAACCAGGGACGTTCAGATCACTGGCCCGCTGCTCTTGCCAACTGGACCACTGCGCCTATCTCATAATGTTGAAGAATGAATAGCTAGATAATGCAAAAATATCTTAATGGCTGGATAATACCAACTACCAGTAGCTTGGGACACTAGTGGAGCCATCCTGTTACTCCATACCATTACTCCTTAATCAAATAAGCTTGATAAACTCTATCTTCGTAAAATCTATACTTATATATAAAGAGAGAGAGCGATTTTGTACGTGGAGGGTAATCTTCAGATCCACTGTACCTATTTGAAAAATTCTTTCACTGTTTGAAAGGTACATTATTCCAGATGGACATAGGCTATATATTATGTATATCTGATCAGTAGAAATAAAGTTAGGAGCTTAATCCTAACAATCTCCATTGTTTCCGCTACTGTCTTCTACCGCTTTTTGTTCCGAAGATTTCAACGATCCTTATCGTGGTGCTATCGCGGTGGGCTTCTGTTCTGACGCTAGCGGTTCGAACCTAGCCGTTCTCCGGCACGCCTTTTTCTTAAAAAAAATTTATTTTAATTATTAACTAACATAAAATTAATTTAAGGTATTATTTAGGTTATTATTAAGGTAAAAAAAGATTTACAATTTATTGGCTATCAACTGGAAATTTATTGGTATAATATTTTGTTCAACCCGGACAAAGTCGGGACGGGCCGCTAGAATAATATAAAATGGTTTGTAAATGTTTATAACCATGCATGGGCTAAGTAATTAATCGACTAATGCCCGAATTACTTTGTCTGTACCGTACGGTCTCAGAATTTGTGGGACCGAACTACACAGTTTTCATGGGTGTTAGCAGTTAAGTAAGGGCTTTAAACTGCAAGTTCTTGTCTTACTAGCTCGCATGTTGCAAAATATGACACTAGTGCGCACAGCAAACTAAATATTTAAGATACGTCAGCTTATTTTCGTGTGGCTTCAGATTAACAGTTAAGAATCAAAAGAATCCAAAGAGTATGTTCTAAGTAACCTATTTCAGATTTTCATGGCCTTTCTTTACATCAAGAACTGGTCTGTTAGGATCGTGGTTGCAAGACATTTTTTTCAAACATTGATTCTTCGAGTGGGAGGGAGTGTTTCTCAAATTTTAAATGACTAAAACTACACAGCACCGCTCACATTACATTCTTTTAGCATTGAATTTGGTACAATTTTCATATCAAACCGGGGGGGGGGGGGGGGGATGTACTTCGTAACCTAACCATACGAGGTTAGTTATGGTTTCAAACCTCGCATGCGTTAGGATCCATATGTATCCTAACATACGGTTCCTAACGCAGTATACATATCTATACAATGCTATTCAGTATCCGAAGGTTAACAGTATGCGTGTATAGCCTTTTTTATATTTCATTCGGCAATTATTTGTGTACTTTTCTTTTTGGTGAGCAGAATTTGTATGAATGCTTGGTAGTTATCTACTGTTTCTACGTTAAGAGAGAACACATTTTAATCAAGGTATTAAATTTTTTTATTAGTACTCCTTATATTCAAATATCGATAGTTCTTCTAACAGATGCAAAATTTAGACAAGCTTCAGTAACGATTTCCCTCATTTTGAAGGCCTAGAATTTTCTATTGTGGGGTAATTCATTTCATTAATATAATTTTATATCTTACTGGACTGTATGAGATCCATTAACAAAAATATTTAATGCTCTTGTTTAAGTACAACTAATCAATCTTCTTACTTCTTTTAATAAAGGTAATAATAGAATGGCTTACCTTTTACATCATCTGAATAATACTTGAATAATAAGTCAACACTAAAAAGTTTAGTTCCATGCATGTATCCTTAAAATGCATTTAATAATTGACTTCAGTTTAACACATAACTATTGAATACATGACAGACTGAATAACCATTCGGAATTAGGTTTTACAAAATGAATAATTGTCCTCAAAATGTCAACAGCTTAAACAATAATCTGCACAGAATCTTTAACAAAAAAAAAAAAAGAATAAACGGAATCGCATCCAACATAGCAATTTTTGAATTCTTACATGACATTGCTTCGTATAGAATATACATTACAGCAGATTAAAACATTTCATAGCCATTTTCTTGCCATTACTCATAATTGAATGTGCAACAACAGAGAAAAGATAATTACATAGTGATGCCATCTATTGACCAGAAACTTAATTAGTATACAAATTGCAAACAATATGATGAATAGAAGGAAACAATTATTACATCGAATTATTTAAAAATAAAAATAAAAATAGTATGTCTTTTATAAAGACTGAACACCCATTTTGTCTTGAAAATTCGCAGCAGGTGGTTTGTGATCGTAAATAACTGTGAAAGGACACATCATTTCGTACAAAACCGGTACAATCTCATTTCTACATTTGTCCTCACTCCTTTTTAGCCGGGTCTTTTTTTACATATGTTTCCCCGTATTTTATGTACATTCTGTTTAAACTAGAGTAATCAAAAGTACTGAATTATTGTGTTTGAGTCAGCGTATTTTGTCTAATACTCTATTTGTCTAGATTATGTAATATGATTTCTGATCTACGTGCGTAAATATGTTAAAGAGAGATGTACTTCTAGTCTAAATTCCTTGTCTACTCGTTACTGATTCAAATTTCTGTAAGAATTGCTAAACAAATTGCTGCCACTGCTGTTCTTCCAATATTTGCAGTCCTTTAGTTTCTTAAAGCATATAGTGTAAAACGGGGCCGTGGCGGCCTTGGGGTACAGCGCGCTTGTTTTCGGTACTGAGGGTGCTCAGATCGAATCCTGGCGAAGCGCCACTAAATGCTTCCGCTTGTGTCGTTCCTCCATAGGGGGCAATGCTGGTCCGCCTATATAGTGCCCCCATAATAAAATGGCCAGCAAAACTGCGGTGAATTATAGGCGAATATCTTCGCGACAAGTGCCTCCGATTTGGAAAAAAAAAATAGTTTAAAATAAGGAAAATATGTTCTTTTTCAACCGTAAAGTACTGTGGTTTACAAACTGACTTTAAATGCGTATTAAACTTATAACAGGAACATTAGAATAATAGAAGAATTTTTAATTCTAATAAATTCCAAATTAGTACATTTTGATCTAATGTCTAATATCAATTATAGTCATTATACCATAAAACCAATGAACTACCAATACCACCTTACCAATAAACTACAATTATTAATATGCGTAAATCTTAAATTTAATGTATCCCAAAATATTTAGACTTATTGCTTAAAACGTTCTCAAGCTTAAATATAATTCGATATCCAAGCATCCCCCCCTTTCATCTATAAGCGTCTATGACAGGCATAAAATGTTATCAATCATTTATTTTTAACGCGTCTAAAAGAAATATTTCAAGCAGAATATTCGCGGAGAAATTGTCTCATATAAAGGGGATTTATCTTGGATTATATCGGTAAACGAAGAAAACTAGGGGGTTTACAGTTCTTTTCAGAGTGCAGCTATTTTTATTTCTTTTGCTTATAGAAGGCGCAGACTCTGTTAGAGGAAACAGCAAATTAATAACTTTCAAAATTTTTTTAAATTCATTTTAGATCATTGTAAGTTTCGTTTCAAAGTTCATCCATTTTAATTTCTTTGTATGATTTAGTTCCTTATTATTGGAATTCATATACTACAGGAATTTGCAAAATTATGCGTAAACATGTAACAATAATATTTCAAAATATAAAAATGAACATTTGGCATTATCAGGTAAGTTGGAGTAACTGGGCCATAGATTTTCCACTTTTTTATATACTATACTTTTAAGACATTAAAATTATACTAACATGTATAATTTTCAAAAATCTTTCATTACATGAATTTTAGTAACTCTTAGGGAATCTGTTTAAGTTATGATATTGATTTTTATTATATATATTATGTATAAATATTGTATATATTTTTAAATACAGGTGGGCCCAGTTAATGATAAATGGGGTAAGTGGACCCCCAGGTCTATTTCACATAAGAAACGACAGAATCTGTGCCTGGGTAATTGGGTCCAACGCTTGCATATCTAGAAAAAGAAAGAGAAATTTTACCCCCATTGAAAAATAATTTTTTAAAGCAAATACCAATGTTGTAAGATAGATTGTTGCGAACGTCGGAAAAAAAGTAACACACAGAGTGGAAATCCCACAGACCAAGTTACACCAACTTACCTTATAAAGCTTCAAAAGCTAAGATTTATACCGCTATAAAATTTTCAATAAATTAATAATTCTTGATTTATAAATTGGTATCCTACAGGATAGTATTATTGTATTATAATATGCATCTTCGATTACTCTTCTTACACTTTTATGGTCCCATTTTTCATTTTTTTTTATTACTCATGGTTACGGCATATAGTAGACGAGTTTAAAAAAAAGTTGAACCATAAAATAATGAAAAGTCGCAGAATCTTTCACTTACAGTACATATTTCCTAATTTCAAAGGGATAAAAATGGGACATTTGTTTATTTGAAGGTTATTTTTAAAAACAAAATAGCTTCTGGGTTTAATAGGGTATATTTGTAAACAAAAATGCGGTAAAATATAATATATTTATAATTTAAAACTACCAGGGCAGCAATTATTGATTTTTATTGACATTCATCAAAAATGGAGTAAATTTTCTTGTATGCTGTAAGCATTTTTCTTTTCATAAATAAAAATTCTTGGAGGGGAATTAATGGAAAATCCTACCTTATTTTACGATATTTTTTATTTAGTGTTGAAAGTATCTCAACTCACTTTTTTTTTAGAATTCCAGTCTTACCTTTGAAGGTGAAATATATAAGAAGTTCATACTACACGATTCTGCTTTAATTGAGACACTTATACTAATTTCACACAAAACAATGAAGTTATTAACCTTTAGCTTACGGGGTCCATTTTTCCGATTACCTCTTCAGAACGGGAAATTCCATACTCCCATTGTAAGAACGGGCATTAAGGGGGTTATATATATCCCCATATATATATATATATATATATATATATATATATATATATATATATACATATACATAAATATGTATATATACATATTCCTTCTTGGGCCCTATTCTTGGGATACATGCTATCCCACCCAGTAAGGAAAGTGTTAATATATCAAATTTTAGGTAGCCTTGAAGTCATTAAAAATATACAGAAGCAATAATTTCTAAGAGTTCGTACATGAAAATATTAGATACACTACGGTTTTAAGCATAACATAAATATATACATTTTCCTGAATTCCGCAATATACTCTTAATAGAACATAATAATTTGTTATCGGAATGGCCGAAAGAAGCATTTGAACATAAATAATTTTGTGAGGTTGCAGGGTTTATTAAATCTGCTGAAATCAGTTTGAAACCGTAAACGTTGTCCATGCAGATGTGCTTTGCGATAAAAATAATTCTGTGTCTTAAAAGATAACAATGTTGATCAGGCCTTGATTGTACATAAAAATAAGTTCATTAATGATTTGTATCTATTAAAAACCGTAAAGCAATTATGACAATTAGCGAATTCACTGAAGGCTTCGAAGAAAAGGGGACAGCTGTATATTTCTAAAGAGTGCTGGAAGAACTTTTCCCACGAGAGAAGATTAAAATGTGTTTAGTAAAAAATTGTCAAAACTAAATTTTTTTCAAAGAATTAGATAGTCAAAATTTTTCAGGCTGTTTCTGCTTTTTAAATTATCAGAGGAAACGAAAAGAGGAGAAATTTTCAAATAACTGATGAAAATTTTTAAGATCTCGTTCTGATTACGGCAGTATTGATTTTGGTTAGCCATTAAAAATAATCCATATAAAAATAAACTTAAAGTCATAATCGGCAATACATTTTTTACTTGTTAAAAGGGACCCTAAAATCTCTTTCTATCTGAAAAAAATTGCAATTTTCCCTCATTTTTAAGTTAGCGACCTATGAGTTATATCCTATTACATTTGTCAATGTAATATGATTGATTTTAATGTCATTTCTCAAAGAACTTTACTGTGAGCTGCATAGTAGCGCGATTAATTTTTAACTGATCCCTTTAAAAGGCTCTGTTGAATTTTCTCCTCCTGATTTGTAATACCATGTGCCAAGTCTCCAGATGATTTATGCACCCATTGAATATTCAACCCTCTCCATCCTCTTTCAAAATTTTTTTTCCACCGAACTCTACCATGTCATTGATTTTTGGCCCCCCTTTTTCTTGACTTTGTATGAAAGAAATCCCAATTTTTCACGCTTCCGAAGCACAATATTTCTTGGAATAACTTCACAAATATGCTCCATCAAAGTGTTTCCTTCCTTCGCATTTATCTTTGCAGATGAGGAAACTGCTTGTGTTTAAGAAGAGAATGGATAAGAGAAGAGGAAAAAAAATGGATGGATAATTCGCCCAGTATTTTACTTTGTTACTTAGCTCTCGTTGTTGTCAGAATTATCCACGGTATTGAATCTTGGATTACAGTTTATTTGTTAGTTTTATCATGCTGAGTAGTTAATATATATGTGATTTTAATACATCGCACACCGAAAAAAAAAGTGACACGAGTAAAAAAAAATGGCAATTTTGAGGTTATGCCAATAAAAAAGCTGCATGAAGTGCCCCATCGTGCACGAAAAGCGACACGTCTCTATCTTGCAATTTGTCCAACTGAGGGCGGTTGTATCAGTTTTATTGTAATGCTAGTTCAAGCTGTATAATATTCTTTAACCCTTCAGTGGGCGTGAAAATTAACCGAAGAGATAGAGAAAACTGGCATAATGCTGGAAACTCATAGAATAAATAGAGAAAACCCGTAGATTTTTGGAACATCAGCAAGCGCGCGTGGCAGAAAGTGCAACGTCTCTTTCAACCTTGATTATTCCTTTTGTAATAAACTTTTTTTTTCAAATTCAAAAGAATAATTCTGCGTTTTACGGCAAGATATAAAATGTTGATAATATTGAGATATATTTATAATTAAAGGCCAAAGAATGCAGATACAGCCGCTTTATTTCAAAACTGTCGGGTTTATTGGATCTAAGGACAACTTGCGAATGGATTCCTATTATGTCCAAAAATCTAAAAAAACAATGAGATTGTACATCTTCGTGATATGCAGAATATCGTGTAATAGATGCACATTGGATCGACTACATCAACTCCTGCTTTTGTAGCATTGTAATCCAGTATAATTGTTGGTTTACCACGGTTAAATCGCGACTAACAATGAATGGAAAGGAATAGAAGGGTCAGAAATCAGATTTGCGTTAGAAAGTGTGTAGCTATAAATAGAAACTGCTTAGAACATTCAAACCTTACATGTAAAAACAAAGCATTCATAATTACGGAAATGTTGCACTTTGTAGACGGGCACGTCCGCTGTAGGGTTAATTTGATTTTTCTGAAAACCTGAAATTTTGAGTTGTGTCACTTTTCTTATTGGGGTGCCACATATCAAAATGTTCTTTACTTAAAATCATGTCACAAAAACATCCCAAAAAAACTCTACTACTTTTATTATAAAAGTGCCTTATGAGAATTTTCTTGTAGACTGTAATGTTTTGAAAGTAAATATAATTGATGTATTTCCTTACAAGACAAATTAAGGAGATAATAAAAACGTTGGATTCGTAGCTGTCATGAGTACACCATGAGTTATTACTTTTATTATAAAAGTGTCTTATTAAAATTTTCTTGTAGACTGTAATGTTTTGAAAGTAAACATAGTCGATGTATTTTCATTCAAGACAAATCAAGGAAGAACTAAAAACGTTGGATTCACAGCTGTCATGAGTACATCATGAGTTACTACTTTTATTATAAAAGTGCCTTATCAGAATTTTCTTGTAGACTCTAATGTTTTGAAAGTAAACATAATTGATATATTTCCATACAAAACAAATTAAGGAAATGCTAAAAACGTTGGATTCGCAGCTGTCATGAGTACATCGTGAGTTACTCCATTCTGTTTTTCCTTCGCTCGATAAAGTCTCGAATGTGTATCTTACACTTAATCTTTTGTGGATTCATCATTGAATAAACTACTTCTTTAGAAGAAGCAGAAACTTATTTATATACAGGATTTCTCCTTTGAATGTGACATTACCTTCACATGTCAAAACTACTAACTTGCACTTCAACTCAACTGAACTTAATCTCCGGCTTGCGTGCGTTTGAGAAATGAGAAAACTAACAGACTAAATGCCGAAAATTAACCGAAGAGATAGAGAAAACTGGCATAATGTTTACAACTCACAGAATAAATAGAGAAAACCCATAGACTAAAATAAAAAAATTCACAGTCTCAATCTAAATTGAGAAAACTCCCAGAATGAATTGACATTTCGGCAGTCGACAGATATTTGAGCTGATTGTTATCTATATAACAGTTTTGTAACTGACTGACCGACAGATAACGCACAGACCAAACCGCTGGACCTAAAGGGCTGAAATTTTCCATGACGATTTTTCTTATAGTGTAGGGGTGCACTAAAAAAGGTTTTTGAAAAATTCCTTGTAGATTTTTTTAAATTAAATCTTTAAGCGTTTTTGTAACTTTTTTTTAGTTTGCATTTAAAATAATAATTTGAGGGTTCTAAAATTCATATTACAAGAAAGAATATAAAAATTCTTTTAAAAAGAAATTTTTTTCGAATCCTTACCTCCATTTTCTGATTTTTGGTGAATTTTCAAAGCTTAATTTTAAGAATTTAATTTATTAAATGCTGATAGCGTGGTTTCTTTTCTTTTTGTGATACTTTAAATTAATTTTGCGTCACGTGCATAACAACGAAAAAATTGTGAAAAAAGTATTAAAAGACGGTAAATGATAAAATTTAACTACAAGACTAAATGAGATGGAAGTTTTTTAAGAATTTAATTCAAAATAGTATGTTTTATGAATATTAAACAAACAAATTAATTGCATACAATCACCGTTGTATTTAATTTGAATATTTTTTTCTACATTATTTTGTCTACAAAAATATCTGTTACGATTTTTTTTATAAATCTATTTTTGGGTTTTTTTGGCATTAGTTGCATACATTGGCCGTTGCACTTATAATAAATATATATATTTTTTTAGTTTTTTGGCAATGATTGCATACATTGACCATTATATTTAATTTGAATGAACTTCGTAGCTAAGCACGGGTATTCAGCTAGTCTCTTATAAGTCGCTATTTTAGCGTAATCTTCTTGGTTTAAAAGGGACAGTGCTTCCTTTTCGAAAGAGTTTTCAGAAAAATTTAAAGATAAATATCATATTCTCTGAATGTCATCATGGATAGTTAACAAGACAGACATTATTTTGGAAGGAATATCCCTAGTAAATTTTGTTTCAACGTAAATTTTAAAACAGTTTTTAAGGGAGTTCAATTTAATTGAACTTTGTTCATTAAAACATTTTTTAAACTGTTCACTTTTTACCATGAAGATAACCCTTTTTTATTTATCTATACTTATGAACTTTTCGGACGTATTGAACTTATTTGTTGTTTAATGAACATGCAGAGTTGGGGTTATATAGTATATACGAGAACCAATACAGTATACCGACAATATACATACATATTGTATATACATATTGTATACATATATATTGTATATATATATATATATATATATATATATATATATATAATATATATATATATATATATATATATATATATATATATATATATATATATATATATATATATATATATATATACAAAGGCTGTTCGCACATTTTTTAGACGATTTGGTAAGCGGTAATAAAAAATCGTTTGCTGCAAAAGAAATAATTGCAATTGTAATATGTTTTTAAAAGTCAAAATTATCGTCTCCGGCTTGAAAGTTTTGTTTTATTCAAAATGGCGTTTTTAACAAAGCAGTGGTTCGAAGGCTACATTTATGCTCTTTCCGAAGAGAAATATGCATACTCCGTTATCCAAAAACGATGTGAGAGTCATGGTTTTGTGATATCTAAAGCGTCGATAGATAATATCGTCAAAAAGAAAGGAAAAAAACGTCAAATTGGAGCCTCAAGTCGGAAAAAAATTCCAAACAAGTATCCAAGGAAAAAACGGACATCTTCGACTATTGCAAAGGTACGTTGTTTAATGTTAAAAGAAAATCCCCCTAGTCAAAGAACAGTTGCAAAATCATTAAAATGCTCGGAGTCCACTGTAAACAAAATGATAAACGTTGATTTAAATCTTAAGAAAGCGAAAAAACGCAATGTGCATCATCTTCTTCCAAATCATATCGCTGAACGCAGGACAAGCTACAGAATTCTATATTCTTCACTTATCCAAAGAAAGATGGAAAACAATTGTCACAATAGATGAATCATGGGTGTAATTAAAAGATTGCAACAAAAAAAGAGCCATTTATTATCATAAAAGGGGAGAAAAAAATTTAAGTACATGGTTCAAAGAATCGAAAGAAAGTTTTTCTAAGGGATTCATGATTGTTGCTGGTTTTTCTTATAATGGTAAGTTAAAAATAAAGAGAGTGGAAAAAAATGTCAAGATTAACTCCAAATACTATCAGGAATATATTTTATCGCCAATTTTTCTGAATGAAATACCATCGCTTTACCCACAGTGCCATCAATCTGTGAGACTCCATCAGGACTAAGCTAGCAGTCACACATCAAAATCCACTGTAAATTTCCTAAAAGAAATGGAACAAAAAACTGGTATCAAGGCCATACCCTTCACTGATATCCCTACTAAATGTCCCGATGTATCACCTATGGATTTTTGTGCTTTCGGACATTTAAAATCTGCATTATCCAAACGTCGTCCCAAAACCCTTACAGGACCCTGGAAAGCTGTTCAGGAGGAATGGGGTAGAATACCTCTTCTGACAGTTCAAAAGGCATTATTATCCCGGAAATTGCGGTGTCGAAAGATAGTTCAGCATAAGGGATGTCAAATAGAACTTTTAAAACACAAGAATTTTATGTAATTTAGTTTTGTGAATACAATATACATCGTCTAAAAAATGTGTCATCAGCCTCTGTATATATATATATATATATATATATATATATATATATATATATATATATATATATATAATATCGTTAGTATCTCCTCGTCTGTGGATCCAGCGTCATTCTGATTAACTTCATCTCTGAATCTCTGGATCCACGTTCGGCAAATTTATATACCTCTTCTGAACGTTCTCGAAAGGTCAAGAAATGCCACCTTATTTTATTCAGCTTCATTCCCAGACGACTAGGCACCTCCGGTAGGTAACTCCCTTTTGTAGCTGGTTTACTGTTCCGCGAGCTGTCGGTAGCACTTCCTGCTTTTATGTCGTCTGTCTGTAGCCGTCTAAATCAATTATGTGCACAAACCACTCTTTGGTTTTTCTTCCTGGAATTTCCATACACAAAATATTCGCTATTGTACAGGAGGTGTTACAGTACGTAACGTTGTTTACGCAAAATTCCCATAGTCATTAAAATTTAGTATTCAGTCAAAGGAAATCCTAAAATAATAATCATAGAATTGAACGAAACAGGGGAGAACATTTTAGTTTAAGATAACAATAAAACCTGTTAAGGAAGGTTTAAAGAAAACATTATACCCTTACATCGTAGGTAGGTTGTAGTAGTTAGTTTAGAATGACGTCAAACTCCCGATAAGCTGAGTTATTTGATTCCTAAAGCTGACAGGTAGTCGGTCATTACCATGATACATGCAATTACACCCTAAAAGCGTTTTAAAGACTTTAAAAGACTTTAGCATTAAATTAAGTACAAGAAATTATACCAAAATGAAACAGGGCAGGGATGAAACAAAGATAGAATTGAATAAATAAAGAAAGTAGAAAAAATAAATTCCATTAATTTTCCCGGAATTGACTTCACCAGGGATAAGAAAAAAATCATGTCTCTGAGCAACACAGGGCTATCAGAAACCCATACTGTTGAGATTACTTTACCGTGGTGAAATCGGAACTTTTCATCTACAGACTTGACTGCAATCTAACGATATCTTTGTGCTCTTAGAATGGTGTTAGCTTTAGACGTTTTCAATAACATTACAAAAATCATGACCTCAAATTCTCATGCGATTGCACTTGAATACAACTCACGTACTCACATGAATTTTTTTTTCACGCTTCTAGAAGACTTAGGGGATCATTTACGAGGTAAATACTTTTTATGTATATAAAGAATGTATATACTCCTATAACGTAGAGTGTGACAGACAAAAATAATTCTTATACATACAGACGTAATTCCTCCAAAGTGCGACAAACACAGCTGATCAGAATCGTGTTTCTAGTTAAAGAATTTTTGAGACAAGTCGCCTGTTTACTTCGTAACTAAGCTTTTTTGAAAACTAGAGTACAGCAATAATTTTATATTTGAAAGTCAATGCGGTAGCTTTTTTGTGGTTATCACAGACTGGGCACTTCATTTTGGATTATTTTCTTTCTATGAACAGGAATTGCACACTGCAGAAAAGTTTCGAAAATGAGGTATTACCTGCTGCACAATTTATTTCTTGAATGCTGAACACACCAGACGCCATGACAAAGGCTTCAGCTCAGCATTGTATGCCAATAAACCACGTAGATAAGGCTAAATTCCCCTCACCATGAGAATCGATTTCGTAACCACCACTATAAAACTACATTAAGCTGTGAGAGTCACACACTCTCATGATTTAGGTGAAATTAATTAAAATAATTCCCAATTTCTCTTCCGCTTCTCTAATGATACCGTGTCTCATTCACATAACTTCTATTCTTAACGACTGTGATTATCTCGCCCAGTCTCTCACCTGATATCAAGTACTGTGATGATCATGTACTTCTTTCGCTCGCTGTCACATCTAATCTCAACTATCCGAAACTCTTTCATCCACATTGTCTTCACTCCTTCTCCACTACTTTGATAGAGGTCTTAAGTATAGGGTCACTGCTCTTACTCCACAGACAACAGTTCCGTGTTCAAGGGAATTCTATTTTCTGTACAACAAATATTTTGCGATCGAGTCGAGGAATTTTTGAAACAAGTCCTCACAAGCGACGTTAAGAGATTTGGTCATAAAGAAGGAGCTGATTTATCCCTGTATCTGAAATTTCTTGATAATGCTTGTAATTTCGGTAAAACTTTAATGACAAAATATATGTGAAACTTTAAAAAATACTATTTTAAAACCCTTGTAAAAAAGGATATCGCGGTGGAAAATCCACGATACATTCAAGTGATTCTGTTAAATTACTAAGAAAAAAATTTCGGCATATTAAAGCATTGTAAAGTCTGAAAATTTTACTTAAGTACATGAATGTATAGCTTCAATAGTTTTTGATTTTTTAAAAATGATCAGGAGCTCAATTTTAGGATTACCTGTTTTATATATGTATGTCTTGAAAAATTTTAATTTTCTTCCTTATAATGTTTATTTATTACAGTGAAATATCTCATAACTTTTGTCTCAGGTCTATTTCATACACACTCTGATAAAACATATTTAAACACGAGATTATTAAATTTCTAATTTTAAGATTGATTAAATATTGCCTCACAGTGTGACTGGAGAGAGACGAAAGAAAAATATTTCTTCATTATATCCTTAAAAATTTACTTTTTTGCATATTTATGATTTACTTTCGTTCCACGTGTGTAATATCCTCCCCTTAAATGGATTAATAAATTAGTTTCGACTTTCTTTAGCTTAGAGCAGATTTCTTTCAAAGTCAAGCACATTTTTACTCTCTAATACTCATTAAGTTACCGCCAGATGTTTAAAGAACTTAAATAGTTCTTCTGATGTGGCCATTAAATTTACTCAAGGTAGAAAAAAAAGTTTTAAAGCCTGAATTAACTGTTTAAAAATAATACAGAGCATACGCGAAAATTTAGAGAACTTATTATTTAACCATCTGTAAGGAAACTTGGAGAATACATATTTACTTATTTTAAATAAGCCCAAATAAATTTGTAAAAGAAGCGTACATAAATATTAAATACATATTTAATTATACAAATAAATAATAATTTCATAATAGTATAAAAACTAGTCAATTAATTAATAATAATAATATAATAATTCAATTATGACATTTTAGTATATAAATATATATATATATATAAATATTTAATTTAATACATGGTTTTATAACATTATAAATTGGAGTTTATGATAGATATAAAAAAAAATTTCCCTATCTTAAAATCATGATAGGAAGATGTTTAAGGTGACTGCCTACGTTCGGAGTCAATTTTTAAAACAAATAATTTTTTAAAGGATTTTTTGGTCTTTTATGGTAAAATAAAAAGGGACAAAACCTTACCTGTAAATAGCATACTTTTTTTCTAAATTTGTCAATTTGAAGTCATTTTCAGCGAAATTTAGCTAAAATGCCTATCACTCTGCACAAATTTCTAATGCTACTATTTTAATTTCCTTCTCACACATGATACATAGGACAGTTATCTTCAAAATGACCTACAATCTAAGAGAAATTTCAAAATGCAAAAATAATACACGCAATTTTATGTTCCAATATGAAAATTCACCCCAATTCGTCATTCCTTTCCTTATAAAAACAGCCCCAAATAAAAAACTATTTATTATACACCAATTATTGTTCGTCATTTCATTAACAATAGCATCTAAAACATGTTCTGAAATTTTCAATAAATTGTATACATTATGTGACATATCACGATAACGGTAGAGATTTGTGCTAAAAAACATAATTCTGAGAAAGACTCATTTCAAGTTGTTTGTCAATTCAATTTCGTAGCAGACGATGTTTTTTAAAATAGCTAGAACTCTGCTTCTAATTTATGTAGAATGAAAATCAAAACGGTTTTGAAAAGAGAAAAGTTTGAATGACACGATTCTTGCAAAAAATAAAATTGACCAAAATAGTCAAAAAATGACATTTTCAACATAGACAGTCACCTTAAGAAAAAATTTTTCTTCCTCTCATAAAATCTGTCCGAAATATATATATATATATATATATATATATATATACCGGGTGTTTATAATTAAACTTCCCTATAAACGGCATCCTACAGCGCAAACGGGTGAACGGAATGCAACGAAATTTTGTATATGGGCTATACACGAGATGCGCTCACGGAATTTCGAAAAAAACAATTTAGTTCCAAAATGTCCACCAGACGGCGGCTTTTCGGGAAAACATGAAATTTAAAACAATAAATGACCAAAGCGGAATACAGAAACAATATTAACATTTATTGACTAGTTTCTGATCACCTTGTCATCGAACCACATTAAGTAAAGGTAAGGGAGAAACAAAAACAGTTCAGTTTGCAGAAACAAGAAGAGATTAGGACGAAATTGCACAAGAGCAGCAGTTGTTAATCGTGTCCAGGATGATGTAGGGATAGCTGCTCCACGTGACCACCTTTATTCACCTGCAAAATTTCAAGTCGATGGACAGTGTGTTCAACAGCAGATCGTAACTGATCAGATGTGAGGCTTCGCACATGAAGCGTTATGCAATTCTTTAAGTCATTCAACGTCGCAACACCTCCAAGATACACCAGACTTTTACGATACACCAGGGACCCCCCAGTCTCACCCCGCCATTTCTTTTTCTTTCGGGATAGTAAGTAACTGGTAAAAATTTTGAAACGTTTATTTAATAATAACACGTGCCTCAAGGGGGGTGAAAATTGAAACAAATTAGCTAAATTCCAAAATTTTCGCAATAACACTTATATTAATTCTGTTTTAAGGGAACAAGGAACTTGAATCTCGTTCTTCTTCAATTTTTAATATTTTACACGAGTATAATTAATATTCTTTTCTACTACATTGAAGATACTTAGAATTCATAAATAAGTATTTTGTGGAAGAGTTAAAATTATTTATCAAAAAATTCTTCAAAATTCCTAGAATTTTTCAAAAGGCTCCATGCGTATTCATTTTTTTCTGATATCTTTCAAACTTTTCTGAATTCTTAGTTGAAGTGTTTATCACAAAACTGTGTATAATTCTTTGAAATCACAAATATTTTTTTGAATTTACAGACCATAAAGTAAAGTAAAAACATAAAAAAATAACAGGCAGAATAAAAGAAAAATATTTAAGACTTTAGATTCCTACAAAAAAGATTAAGCGCACATTTATATTTATATACATATGGTAAACTTATAATTAAAAAATTTAAATACTTTAATTAATTTAGAATGCGCATAGAGCATTGTTATGAGGGGTACCAGAGATACCCCTTTGCGTTGTGTAAAATTAGGGAGGTAAACTCCAAAAGGAACTATGCGTTTATAAATAAAAATAACAATTATTAATTTATTTTACAATATTTTACAAGAAAAGGTCAGTTTTACATATTATATTTAAGATCTTGGAAAGACATATTTTAACGGAATTAGGGCATACTTTATCCGCTTCCTGCGGCAGAACCATTACGGGACGAGTGAAATACAGTTCTATTTTCTAAAATTTCTAAAAAGAAACACCAGCACTATTTGAAAGGGAAGAAATGATCAACCTGGGGAGCTTTGATGAAACAGCAGGGCAAAACATGGAGTCGTTGAGGGACTTTTATCGGAGGAGGCTTTAGGTATCGGGCTAAAATTCATGGGGCCCTTCATTGTAGGAGGCAGAAGAATCGGCGCTGTCGGTTGAACACGGACATCTCGCCATTTTACGGGGGCGTCTTTTCTTCCCAGGCTTTCTTCGCAGCTCGCTCCCTCAAATCTCTCTCTGACCATCTGCCTTCGATCGTCGTTTCTCTCCCACACTCGGGGTTCATTTTTTCCCCCATTTGGATTATGTCTCCTCCCCAGGTCAGTTATTCACGTAAATTTATTGCCTCTTCGAGTTTTTTATTCGAGAGCAGGATGCTCCCGCATCCCCACGGTTGACCCACGTGGTACTCTTATTTCCAAGAAAATTGGATGTCCGTTGAATATCCTGGAATTTCTTTCTCCCGTCCTGAGGAATTCAGGGGGTGCGATGTTTCTTGGAAAATTGGTGCAGTTCCTCCTTTTTCCAATATGGACGTTTTATGCCCCGTAATCGTGTTGGAAAACAAAATGGCTATGACGTTGGAAGGAGTTCAAAATGTCCAAATTGTGGATCCTTCACAACAATCACTCACCCCCTTTTCTAGGTGTGCTGGCACAGTCTGTAGGGGTTGAAGAACGGATTGGCTCCTTTCGCTTCAGCAAAAGAGTCTCCAACTGCACAAAAGTCACACTGGCAGAAAAAAAATCATGAATGACATCACATGTAAAAGTTCAGGAGGTCGAAATCTCCCCTTATAGTGCTGCAAGTTTTACTGATTTAAAAAAAGTCAAACTTTATAAAGTTTTCTTTAAGCTAAAGCTTACATTAACTCTGACCAACATTAACTAACAGCATAGAAAATGGTTGTGCTTTTTGACACAAAGTTATGTTGTTCCTTGTGTGTAAATTCGGTCATTTCCTTTAAATCAAAAGGGAAGCGCTTAGAGTCACAAGTAGTTGATTCTTTTTCTTTAAATGCTTTGTCCATCGTTATTTTTTCTTCGACAGGAATTGTTTCATCAAAAAATGCTAATAAAGCCATAACTTCTTCAGTCAACCTTCTTGTTTCTGGAAATAACATCAGCCGTTCATTTCGGATTACTGATGCATGCTCGGCACGAAGCTTTTGACGGCATCGCTGTATCGAGGTTCGCTTTATCTTTAGTGTTGTGTCCCAAATCTTCTGCAGTAGCCATTAAAATGTGGACAGAGTCTTTGTCACTTAACTTGCATTTATTAAAAGCGCTATCAACTTGGTGTTAATAAAATTAATGCTTCCATGTTAACATTCTTTGGGTGGACCTAGCTGATTCGTGGAACACAACGTATCTTCACAGTCAATTTCATTTTCAGATGAACTCTCCTTTACAGACGAAGCTGAAACTTAACCTTTGTAAATATAATACAAAATACTGCATTAAAAATGTAATAATTGGACAAAAACGAATTTCAAAAGTACTTGAAAATGGTTTTTACTTACACGACAGTTCGATGTCCAAGTCCATATCCTCCATTGTTTCACTCATTTTAGTATCCTCTTTTTAGTCGCTGTTCTTCTGCACTAAGACGTTTTAGAACTCTTTTTTTCCCTTTCCATCAGTTCTTATATCAATGTCTCTGAGAGATGAGAAATTACCTGTCTTCTTCTATTGTAATAATTTCTATGGCATTAGAGTGAGCTATATGGAATAGGTCCTCTAGTTTTTCTTTAAAATTTTGTTCTTTTTGCTCCTGAGCTTAGCTCTTTCTTTTAGAATTGTTTAGAAGCATTCTCTATTCATTATATAGGGCCTCCAGTTTAACAATGCAGAGTTGAGGTTCTCTAAATTGTATTCGTGCTTTTTGCCAAAACATTCCTAAACAATCACTATCACGGAAATATAATTTTACGCGTCTCATATTATAAAATAGCACTTCAATTACTTGTTTATTTACCATGTTTTTATTAACTTGCTTTCTTGCTTGTGTGTGTGTTTGTCCAGTACAAATCTTGCAATCGATTTTTAACTAACTTCCCGACCAGCTAGACATTTCAAAATTTTAGAATAGCTCAGATCACGATTAAAATGAATTTTTTAATACTTTTAGCCATCTGTAAGCAGCATTGAATTCATTTTCAGTTAATTTTGTTTTGTAGACTGTTGCAGCCATCTATCGGCCGGGACGGGAATGAAAAGTGAAACGCAAGTTAACATTCAATTAACTTCATTTTCTTTCAAGTTGATGGGATAATTCATCAAGCATTTTTTTTAAAAGTATTTATAAATATATAGAATTGTCAAGTTTGAATGATTCAACAGAAAATTTAAAATCATGGTATATAAAAAGTTATTTTTATCTTGTGATTATTAGAAGTTAATTTGCTACCTAATATTTGAATTTTTTCTCTTTCAATCAGATATATATATATGATTGCGAAGTTTAACTTTTGCGCCATTTATAAGAAAGCACGTGTTGTCGCTTCATGTGGAACACAACGCAGTACTGACTATGACTAAATGCCGCACCGGGGTCCGTGTTCCCGACAACCAGAACTGCCGATGACGCGTGCATTGCGAACCCTATCGTGAATCCTACATGTTAAGGTTATTCAAAACTATATTTTAGTATATATTTGATATTGTTTACTTTATAAACGTGCATAAAATCTTATTTCATTTTTTCTGTTAAATTTGTGAAAAAACAGTAATTTCTATATAAATAGCGACATTAATAGCCTCTGAGGCACCACTTAGAAATATGCGAATGACCCATTTTTTTCTGCCATTAGTTTTAGGCCAATTAGAAAAAAATTGAGGGGGTCAGACATAAAAAAAACAACGTTAAAAAATAAGGGCCATCTCAATATACATACATACATATATGTGTATATACATTCATATATATATGCATATATAATATTAAAAACTAGTAATTTCTTAATTCAACACTCTTAACATTTAAAAACTATTAATTCTTCACTTTACTATTCCAAATTACAAACCCTTTTTTAATTCCTTGAAACAGGTAATTCCCTTTGGGCATTCGCGTTAAATTCCATTTTAAAATCTAACATTATTCTAAATTCCCTGCGGCGTTTGAAACTAATTTCACTTTTGATTCTAAGTTATAATAACCCCTAGAGAAAATATTAAATGGCTGCCTGTTGACTCGAAAACTAAAGTTGCGTGGCGTCACTAGAGAGTAAATCAGTTCTGCGCATCAATACTAACTTTTAACCAATCAGCTATTAAGACACACCCGTCTGTCACGTGATGAGATGAACCTTTAAAACTATCTGATGTCTAAAATTAGACACACTCTGTAAGAATCGGTCTGTCATATAATCCCGGGCCGACGACTTGGAAAACTTAATAAAATGCTTTAGATTCAATTACGTATCTGTGGTTCCTGTGTCTTTGCGGGAAAATGCTCGGTTTGTCATCGTGTGTTTCGGCGACGTCATCCACTCTGGCCTATTATTTGTTCCTCCACTTCGCCTATATTTTATATATATAGATATTATATATACATATATATATATACATATATATACATATATATATACATAGATATATACATATATACATATATATATATGTATCGTAATAGTAAGTTTATGCCATAAGAAGTTTTAGAAATCATTCCTTTATCTACCCGTGTTTGAATTTCATGAGCATTGAAACATCAACTTTACTTCATGCTACATAACCCTCCTTAATAAACTCTGTAACTATCTCTCGTCTGGAAGATATGATGTACCGATACCATAACCTCGAGATAGAAATTGTTTGTCTGTGTTATGATATACTGATATCACATGACATTAACAGGGAAAATGATCATTTCTTGGATATACGTTTTTCCCTCGAAGAACAGAAATTATTGCAGAATTAATTCAGATGTAAATATACGATGCAACATACATGAATTCGTTTTGTCCCACATTTCGGAAAGATACTAAATGTAATCAGAGTTCAGCAGTTTTCTCTTCAGATATATATTTGGAAGTGTTGAACATATCATTAAATAGGTTTATGAACAGAATAAATGTTTTGCCTTGGAATGGTAAAATTATTTTTGGTTATAAGATGGGGTACGTAAATTTCGCATAGAAAAATATTGAACTTTCACAAAATAAAAAAATTACAATATATATAAAATTTTGCATTTATTCGCTATATATAAATATATATATATATATATATATATATATATATATATATATATATATATATATATATATATATATATATATATATATATAAATATAAATATACTGCTGTTGGAATATCTTACCCAGAATATCTTCGTTGTCTATTATTTAGGTAGTATAGGAATTACTTTGTGTAATATTGTTGAATTAAAGACATCTATTAGATTTAAGAACATGTAGCTTGGTAGATTGCTATTAATACAAATTTTTATTAATTGTACGCAGGTGCTTATTTTATAGCCATCTTGTCAGCTTTTTCCAAATACTCTGCAGTTAGAAGGAATCCTTTGAAAATCTCTTCTTTCATCTTGTGCTAGCTTGTGCTATGTTATAATATTTGGGGGCTATATTGATCCACCTACTCGTAGTGCCCCTTGTACGTTATGCTTTTTTCCGCGGCACTTTTTTCAGTATTATACTTTTTCTGTAATAAGTTAAATAGCTAAAAATTATTCAAATAAAGTAAGTAAATCTTAGTGTTGACTATCAAAAAACTGGTTCAATTTTCATAGATCGAATAATTCGTATAATAGTTTACCATTGATAATAAAATAAAATTATCTTGGTCTTTAGCAGCCTATTTCTATTCGAATTTTTTAAAATTTTATAAACACAGTATTAAAATTTATTAAAATTTACTCTCTAAGTAAGTGTTTTATAAATTTTATTGCTATTTATGCACAATTTTTGATTGAAGTTAATACTAAATCTTTTACACTTGTAATAAAAAAATGTAGCATCAAAACTTGGTAAAGAGGATAGAGAAGAAACCTTTCAATCTTCAGCTTGCGAAGTCCGTTTTTCCTGTCCCATCTTTAGAACGGGGAATATCATAACCCCATTGTAAGAACGGTCATTAAGGGGTATATACACAGTGCGTCAAATAAGTTTTAAGACTGGGTCTGTAAAAATAAATGGAAACAAGAAATTAATACCTGTTCTGGTTTTTTATTCAAAATAGGACCCTCCGGCTTCAATGCACTTTTTACAGCGATTTATTAATGAATCGAGCACTGTTGTAAATCACTTTGTGGAATGGTCTGCAAAGCACGCGTCGAAGCTTCATGTATGGTCGAAATATCCTCAAAATAACACCCTTTTAACTTCATTTTAATTTTTGGGAATAAGGAGTAGTCACAGGTTGCTAAATCAGGTGAATATGGTGGATGGTTCAACACACAGACATTATTTTTTGACAAAAATCGACGAACAATAAGGGAGGTGTGATTGGGTGCATTGTCGTGTAACAAACACCAACTGCTGTCAGTCCTATAGTCTGGACGAATGCGACGAATTCTGGCCATCAAACGCTTTAAAACAGCTAAGTAGTGTTGACCTGTAATTGTTTGTCCAGTTGGAACAAATTCTTTGTGGATAATACCTTTACTATCGAAGAATGTAATGAGCATTGTTTTGATTTTGGATGGGACTTTTCTTGTTTTTTTGGCTTACGGTGAATTTGGTGACTTCCATTCCGCACATTTTCGCTTTGTTTCAGAATCATATTGGAAACACCAGGTTTCATCACCTGTAACAATGGACTTCAAGAAGTTTGGATCGTTTTCAGCGGCTGAAATAATGTCTCCGCGATGTGCACTTCTCGTTGCTTTTTGTTCAGGGGTTAAAGTGTGTGGAACAAAAATTGCACACACTTTTGTTTTGCCTAAATCTTCATGCAGGATGGTTCGAATTGTATTTTTGATGATATTTAAAGAGCCTTCCATCATTCTCAGTGATACACAGCGATCGTTTGTTACGAAATTTCGTACTTTCTCAATAACTTCAGGTGTCCTAGATGAAATTGGTCTTCCACTACGATGATCATCTTCTACCGTATCTCTTCCGTCCAAAAAACGTTTGTGCCACACAAAAACATTTGATCTAGTTAAACAACAGTCACCGTAAACTTGTTTCAAGAGTTGGTATGTTTTCGAAGCACTTTTACCAAGTTTTGCGTTAAATTTAATTTCAGCTCTTTGCTCCATCTCAAAAAATCAACATGAAAAAAATTCACTTCTGCAATAAACGCTAGACTTCTCTCAACTACTTAACGAAATGCGCACAACTTGTTAGCAGTGTGCCAGTAGACGATAGACGTTATGAGGCATGCGGATTTACACTAACAGCGCCTTTACAACCTGCGCTCTGGGACGAGTCTTAAAACTTATTTGACGCACTGTGTATATATATATATATATATATATATAATATATATATATTATATATATATATATATATATAATATATATATACCCAACAAACACAGGACTGACGGCAGCTTATCGGGCCAGTGCTGGAGGCACCGGTTGAACGACAAGTACGGGAGAATTTTGTCGGGCCACTGGCGGGTTGTTTACGATCCTCCGAAGGGGAAACGCTTTCCGTTTACGTGTTTCAGGGCCTGTTATGGGTTGATATGAATCGCACCGAAATCGTTTACCCTGCATCGTCCCGGAACTGTACCTCCGATTCGTAACCACAAGTAACAGATATCTGCATCAGAATTATGGATTTGAAAGGGAAGGCGAAGATTAAATTTAACAGACTTTTCAAAAATATTTATTTCATTGTTGTGAAACTTCTTTTACGCGGAAAATTCCCATAATTTTCCTTGTATGTAAAGATTGTATTATGTGAAAAGTATTATGTGAAATTGTATAATTGTATTATGTGAAAATTCACATAATTTTCCTTGTATGTAAAGATTGTATTCTGTGTGTATGTTTTTAACTCCCTAGAAGCTTATAAAAACAGATGAAAATTAGTTTCAATTTTATATATTACTGGAGAAATTAAATATCTACTTAAAAATGGGTCCTTGTTTCACCACTCTTTATTTATAAGAGAGGAAATAGTGATAAAATTTGTATTTTTTTAAATTTCTTCTATAGTATATTAAAATAATAATATATATTTTTGTAGATAAAATATTCAAAATATATTTTTCAGGAAATTTACATATTCTAAGTATTTCTAATTGTTAGATGCCATTATAAAACAACTGATTTTGTAGAATTTTTTCTCGAATTTCATCGTATTAATTTTACAGTAACATATTCTTATAATACAAATTTGAATGAAAGAAAAAGAATTTTAAATTTACAGACCTTAGTTAAAATAAACAAATCACACATATTTAGAAAAATATTAATGTAATGTAATGTCAGAGACATAGACAGTAGATGTCATGAGACACCAAAAAATATCAAAAAATAAGACCCTTTATCCTCAGTACGTACATTGAAGAATATATATTACATTGTTTTTTTTTTGTAATTGAATCAGGATACGAGAAATAATATTTACAATAAGAAAAAAAAAGGCAAAAAAATTAGTTTAAATAAATGTTAGAAATAAAAAATAAGGCAATTAAGTTTAAAATAATAAGTAAGTTATATTTAATAAATTAAATTGGCAGGTTTGAACATCCGTGAGTACAGATAACAGAACTGCACTTTGCAGGATCGAACCGAGGACTGAAGCATGGGAAGCAAAAACGAACGCCCCACACCAGCATTCCCTGATAGGGTATCAAGTGTGGAACTTCAATAAGAGGAAACTGCCTCGCATGGAACAGAAAAATAAAGGAAAAATGTTAAACACTATCAGAATAACACTATCAGAATTAACCTGTGAACAATTAATGGACTGGGTAAGATTTGAAATATTAAGATCGGAACATAAATTTTTAATTTTTAAGTGGCCGTTCGGTTTTGGGATTTTTTTTTCCAAAAAAATTCAATGCGTAAGTAAATTAAGTAATTTTGAAAGGTCCGATATTAATCCAATTGCAGTAATGTTTTCAGATAAGATTTTGAGAAAGTTTCATGAAATTGATTTGGGATATTGAATTTTGACTAGGTTGTACATTTTGTTGAGGGTATCTTTGTACCCTTCCGCCATTAAAAAAAAAAACATGGCTCAGGTTTGGTTTCCCGCCTAACAGGAAATTCATCATTAGCAGCGGGAATTTCTTTCCTCCGGATTACGACAGTTTCCTAGGATAGAAAATTGGTTTGAGAGATTGATTCGATCATTAATGCTAGTTAAGTTCGAGAGCAATTCGCTTTAGACCAACCCAAATTTAAAAAATCACATTATGTTCGATTTCGTTCAAAATTACCACATCACATTGCATACCAAGATTATAATATTTTATACATTACATATACAATGTATTTTTCATTTTCATAATAAAACTAAACTTTTGAATGTAGTTGACTTTTTTATGCGGCCCGCCTGCCTTGAAAAAATTTACCATGTGGCCCAGATGCTGCAAAAGGTTAAACACCCTGCTTTAAGCTCATCAGCCTGATTCAGAGGTTTAACTTTTTCAGATTTAGGAATATAATCAAAAGTGGGTGTAGAAGAAAATTTAAACGCACACTTACTGTGCATAAGATTAAAAAGTTCTTTGAGATTGGGGATGTTAAACGTTATTTTGAAAAAAAAGAAATTCATGTTTTTCAAAAGTCCATAGTAATCACACATGGTTTCCATTACTTATTTCACTGACACATTGAATTGTGTTTTGTTTTGTTTTTTATTATTAAATTTTGGCATTATCTTTTGAGAATGTATTTTCGTTTTTATCAATGCAACTCTTGCAGAAGTGCCACGGACGGGTAAGGGTGACTCGGTAACGAATTTAACAATCCTTTCTACTGCTTGTGTGTGACATGGAAAATTCCTGAAGTCAGTACGTTGACTCTCCTGATCAGATTATTTTGCTTCCTAGTTTATAATCAGAAATATGCCTCGTTCTGTTACTTTAACATCTTTACGTACAATCATATCAATATAATCCTTGGCATCAAAGTTTATACGTTGAACTTAAAACTTTCCAATGCCCCCTTCATTTTTCAGTCCTTGCTTTTAGAATCCGGCGTAATCCAAGCTGTCTTACGTGGCTGCGATCAACTGATATCATACATAAGAGGAGATTTTCAGAAGCAGCGAAGTACGAATTTCTTTGAATGACTGGGTCAATTACATTTTTAAGAGTCTGATGGAGGTAACGTGAATAGCTTACAAGTTTCCACAAGTGCTTCGATCCATGGATATAAGATAGTTTCCGCTTTATGTGAAACGAAACAGATGCATATACTTACAAAATGTACTCAGTCAGTATTCGGAGATTTTTTTTGCAGTACATTCTGTTCCCACATACAAGTGAAGTATTTGGTTTGCTAATGTAAGCTATCATGAATAACAAAGTTTTCCTGGTTTTCTCATAGACAAATCAGAAGAGCACCTTCCAACAGAGATTGCATTAGACATTTCTAACAAATATTTTGGGTCCACACTTAAATCATCCTTAATTTCTAGTAATGGAATGCCATTTTCAATAGGTGATAATTCAATTACTGGAAGTTCATAGCAGTTTTCTAGTTGTTTACCTATTTCTCCTCCAAATTAGGACGTAGGCGCAGTTCATTCCATGAAATAGACAAATCAACCACTGCAGTGGCCTTCTTAATTCCTTTTCAAATAAACGAACCACATCATTATTCAATCCAGTGTTCACGGCAGTTCCACCCATTCCAATTACAGTAATGTTTAAATTCTGGTTGTTGTCATTGAAAAATGCTATTATGCTATCTTATATACATTTTCCAGTGCCAGAAATCTGCTTCTGAAAATCTCGTCCTTTGTATGATATCAGATGATCGCAGTCATGTAAGAGAGAGCTTGGATTACCCCGGAATCTAAAAGCAAGGGCTGAAAATGAAGGTGGCATCAAAAAGTTTTTATTTCAACGTATAAACTTTGATGCCAAGGATTATATTGATATGATTGAATGGAATGATGTTAAAGTAACAGGACTTCCTATGAAGAGGCATATTTCTGATGACAAACAGAAAGCAATTCAATGTGTCAGTGAAATAAGTAAAGCAAACCATGTATGATTACTATGGACTTTTGAAAAATATGAATGTTTATTTCAAAATAACACTTTGCCTTTAAAGACATTACATTAATATTTTTCTAAATAAATGTGATTTGTTTATTTTAACTAAGGTCCGTTAATTAAAAATTGTTTTTTTCATTCCAATGTGTATTATAAGAATATACTACTGTAAAATTAAGATGATGAAAATTGCGAAATTCTACAAAATCAGTTGTTCTGTAATGACATCTAAAAATTAGAAATACTTAGAAATACCTAAGTTTCTTGTAAAAATATTTTGAATATTTTATTTACAAAAAATATATATTATTAATTTAATATACCATAAAATAAACAGAAAAAAAGAATTTTATCTCTTTTCACAAAAATATCTATTTTGAAGCACCTGAAAAATATTTCAGTAGAGCAATAAAATTTTATATTCAATACCAAAAGGCAGCTTTTGAAAGCTATAGCATAATGAAATTTCAAACCATCTTTTTTTTCGCCTCGTCATACTACAATGCACTAGTGTCATCTGATTGGACATTCAGTTGCACGTGATTGAAAAGGCGCCATTAAAGATTGATTACAAGTTCGTTGAAATTAATCCACAAGTAAGTTTCATTCGTTAGTCTTAAATTATTGCCTTTAGATTTTATTTAACACCCTTACATAGTGAACATTATTCTATTTCTGTTATAAGATAGTGTTTTAATCCAAGTTATATATGAATTGACCATATTTCAGATCAAACTCTACTGAACTGAGTGTATTGAATTAGCAATACTTATGGCACTTACGAGCACTTTCGTATGTATAAATAAAAACATTTTGTTTCGGAATAATTTAAGATTCGTGTTTCAGTTAATATTTTAGATGGACAAAGGAAGTAAATGGACTCTTGTGAAAGTCTTAAGTATTTGCTAATTAAATTAATATTTAGAATTGTAATTTGTACGCACTATTTAGATTTTTATATCCTTTAGAAAGTATAAAATACATGACACAAATATCAATTCCAAATCTACATAGTTGAAAAATAAAAATGTATTTTCATTTCCAGTATAATATTTTCCATTTTATTTCTTTAAAGAAATTTGAAAGAAAATTATAATGAAATTTTTTTAATATGTTAATCCAAATTAAACATTTTTTTACTACTGGATTGATAAATCAGTTACACATGATTCCTCCATAGTAAATTCATGCATAGTATTCAATGGTGGAAAAATTGTCCATTTTCCTATTAAATATATTTTACAATGTTCTTATTGCCAGGTATCAATAGGCAACAAATTATCCATGTCTAAATGTTAAAAGATGGATTCAAAAACGTTCCACATTATAAAAGATTCTAAAAATGAACTTGTAAATCATACAAAAGGATCTATTGAATTCCTTATCAAATTGTGTTTTGAGTAAACTTTATAAAATACACTGCATTTTATACATTATAAAGAAATAAAGAACAAATATTCTTAAAATTTTTGTGTTCATAATTTAAAAAGAATGTATTTAGTATAATTATATATTTTAATTTAAATGCTAAACACTAATAGGTATTTTTCATGTATAATCTTAATAGCCTTAAAATATAATTTTTTTAAAATTCTATTTATAATGTTCTATGTGTACACTCAATTGCTATATATTTATATGTTATTCCTACTGGGTGAAATTTCTTTATGTCTATCGAGAGCAAAGATATATTCAAAATTTCAAAACCAGATCAAAATATTGTTTAATCAGTATCCACATGTCAAGTAAATATTGAAACAATAGCAAATATTGGAGCATTTTTTTATTTTGAATATCTCATTAAATAAAAAGCTTATTTAAGGAACATTTTGAATTTCAATTGCTATTAATCAATATTTTGAACTGGCTTTGATATTTAGATTATATTTCTACTCTCTCTGAAGATATAAAATAAAACAATTTCACTCTTTATGAATAACATAATGGTGCATACTTTTTGCAACTGAGTGTATATATTCTTGCAATTGAGTGTATATATATTTTCAAGAATTATTAATTTTTGTATGTATGTGAACTCCATTGTATTCCTGAATTCATTCAAAGAACCTCTGGAGTAATGAGAAGTTTAGAGTTTTAAATTTGTGTCAATATAGATGCCACGTGCATTTAATTTTCTAATTTGTATCGTGTTTGAAATCACTTTTATCAGTGTTATTAGAGATGATGGCAGTGAAAATTATTCCAAAATAGACTATTTAGATACATAAATTGTTTCTTAACTTATTAATTTGCATTCCATGTTTTTAAATTATATATTTATAAGTATATAGATTTGTAGATTATCAGAATGTGTACATACAAAAAATTGCTTTATTGTAATAGATATTGTACGATAAGAGTTTTTATAAATCTGAGAATGTTCTCAATAACTATCTATAAGCTGTTCATCTCTAAAGGTCTTTTGGAAATTATTTTGTTGTCATGCTGTGCAAAATAAATGTGAACTTATTGGCTTAATATATATATATAAAGGGTAAAATTAGTTTCTTTTCCCCTTTTTATATTAGTGATAAGCAAGTTTATAAAGAACTCTACTTTTCAATACTTCTTGGTTTGATAAAACATTAAATTTTTATTATGGCATTATAAGAAAATATTGGTTTCTTTACAGAATTTTGAAACTGGAATCTAACTTCGGGCTTGAAAGACAAATACCACTTGGATCTCATAACTCATGTAAGGTTTTTGTTTAACGTCACTGAGCCTACCTTTTTTTATTCTCGAGCTATACTTTTATTTTCAGCAGTGGACTTGTGGCCAAAATCACTGTTTTTAATATTTTTTTAGATTTATTTTTAACTAATTAAATTTTTCTATGAAAAAACTATAAAAATATTTATTAAACAACTAAAAATTTCAAATTAGTTTTTTTAACTTAGACGCTAATCTGAACTTTCTCATAAACTTTGGTCTCAATAATTTGTGGATAGAATATTGATTTTCTTTATTTATTCTTTTTTAACTGTGAAGCTTGTTGTTAAGGTTTTAGATGAGTGAGAAAGTGCAATCCAGGGATTTCAGTTAACATGACTCCCTGGTCATGTTAACTCTTGTGAAAAAACTTGAAAGTCTTTAACTCTTGCCAAAAAAAGAGATTTATATTATAAAAGTATAAAATGCCAAGGTTTATTTAGAAAATATAAAATCTGTTCATGGACAAAGTTTGTTTATAAAACTGTAGATAAGACATTCATTGTGAGTTGTGGTTTATTATATCAAAATGTGTGTTTGATAAGTGAATGAAATAACCCTTTCTTAATAATGGAATAGAACTCCTGTATAATCAATGAATTCACGGATACAAGATACAGTTCCAAAAAGCAAAACGCCTGGTTTACAGAGTCTTTTATAATAACAGAAAAATGATATTTATATTATGAAAATGTGAAGTGCCAAGCTTTATTTATTCTTAATGGTTAACATTAAAATTTTAAAAATATTTTTAGAATTTCCTGATAAGTTGTTAGAGGTTCGTTGATAATTCATTACAGAAGTAGTAAAAAGGAAATTGCTTTTGGATGTATTAGATCATTAATTAATGGGCTAAGTAATTTTAAATTTTGGTAAAATTTAATTTTATGCATGCCATAAATTTTTCTCTCTGTTAAACATGTTTATTCCATTTTAAGTCTTAATACTTATATAAAGAATTTGGATTAAATGAAAACAGTAATGAGTGATGGTGAAAATGTATTAAATGTGGTAATTGAATTGCTTGATGTTCTAAGACATAAAATTTCTCATCATCAAAATACAATAATTGACTTCTTGACTGAACAACTGACTTTATTATTAAACAATATCCTATTTTGCTACCCCCCTTGTTTAAGTATATTATATAATCATCCTTCAAATCCTAATAGACCATTATTTTATATTTTTGATCCTGTACACATTCTGAAGTGTGTCAGAAATAATTGGCTGAATCAGAAGAATTATGGTCAGTGTATGCATTTTATTGATTTTAATGATCATAACTTAACTAAAACTGCCTCTTTTAGAACCATTAAAAGTATCCATTCTTTAGAGGATGGACAGATAGTGTTATCATAATGTGTTTGGATAATTATATCCAAACACATATTTAAACATAATATGTGTTTGGATTAACTTTTAAAAACTCCATCTTCTATGGAGAGACAAAATGTAAAACTATGCCTTAAAATTTTCAATGACTATTTTGTTGAAGGGTTGAAAGTGCTTTCTACACATACTGATGAACCTTTTTGTTTAGAAACATCTGAATATATTGCAATCATTATTAAATGGTGGAAGATAATGAATGTGTAAGTAAGTTAAAAGGGGGTCATAAACGAGATGTGTATTGTGAGTCTTTGTCATCTAATTCATCCAATGAAAAGGTTATGTACCTACAAAAATTCTTAGTTTGGCTTGATACTTGGAATTCTCTTAAATATACTTCTGGCTTTTTAACTAAAACATATACCACACTTTCTCACACTACACATGCTGTACTTGAAATGTGAACATATTGTTGCAATGAATTGGGGATGGCATATTTCTTAACAGGAAAAATTCAAACCGACATTATTGAAAATAGGTTTGGAAAGTTTCGCCAATTGTCTGGGTCACAATACAACATCTCGTTGACACAGGTTTTCGAAAATGAATCGAAGCTTAGACTTCAAACCCTAGCCCCTTAATTTTATAATTTGTATCGTGTTTGAAATCACTTTTATCTGTGTTATTAGAGATGAAGGCAGTAAAAAAAATATCTTTAATATTTTATCCTAAATATATCTATTATGTGCTTTCTTACGTGCACATGCACACATTAGCCAGTTAAGACATAACTATGTTTTACTATCCTAAAATTAAGAGTTAGAAACTCATTAAATCTAAACTTTAGTTAAGTGTATGTCTGGGAACTAGTACCTCATCTCGTATATGGTATGTCAACTGGAATTTTTTCAAAAATTCTGATTAGTACTTTTTTTCTCCCCATTGATTCTGAACTCTTCAAGTTAAGCATGAGCTTTGGGTTAATGAAAAAAATCATAGACAGCATCTGTTTTATGTTGTTCTTTAAATTGTTGCATTATGCTTAGAATTTCTTTTATTGCCTTGTCAAATATTTGATTGTACTAAATTTTTTAAAATTCCACTGAGCATCTTGTTTAGCTGTTTAAAAAAATGGGGGGAAATGCATTGTAAATTGTCTTTACTTTCTCAAAGTTTCATAATTAAATATGTTGATAAAGTTGTGCCTGAAAAATAACTCAACTGATTCTAAACATCAGTTGGAGTTTTATGGAAAGTTGAAATTGTTTCTTGGAAGTTTTGTGAGGTAGTAATCTAGTTCATGTATATTAAAGTCTTATTTAAATATTGTGCTAAACATATTCAGCACATTGAAAGTCTGATTACTTCTCAACTTTTAATCACCAGGCAATTTTTGGTATTAAATTATATGCTCAGTGCATATTCCATTATGAGTAATTTTCACTCAATCTGATTTGAAAATTCATGTGAGGAGAAATTTTTCTGATTATAATTTAACAGCTTGCCTTGTGTTATTATATATTTATTTTTATTCATTTCAGAAAGTCTGTTGGACAGTGTCTAATATTGCTGCTGGTAATACACAAGATTCAATGAGGTATTTAAAAAAGTCATGTATTTAATACCTTTTGGTTAATGTAATGTTACTTTTTAAAAAATAGTAAATTTACTGCTAAAAAAGTAAATTTACTGCTAAAACTTAATTTTATTCTCTAGTTGAGTGCAGTGGCATAGATTATTTTACAAAGTGCAATAAAATACTTTTAACTTTTCAAACCGAACTTCTAACCAGAAATTTAAAAAAAATTTAATAAAACTTTTAAAATTGAAAATATTTTCATGGATCTAAAGAATCGAACATAACACCTGTATGGTCAACTAAGTCATGGATAAAAGATGCAGCCCTAAAAGCAAAAGGCCTGGTTTCTGTATACTTTTATAATAATCATGTTACAACAGTATACAGAAACCAGGATTTTTGCTTTTAGAACTGAATCGTTTATCCATGAATTTGTTGACTATACAGGTTTTCTATTCCATTGTTAAGATCTGTGAAAATACTCTCATTAGCAAAATATTTTTTAAAAAACTTAAATTTGGGTTAGAAGCTTGGTTCAAAAAGTCTAAGTGTTTTTTCACGCTTTATAATATAATCTATGCCATTTCACTCAACATTGACAGCTAGTCAATATTACCCACCTCATTTTTCAAATTAACCTAGACTAATCAAACAATATATCATAACAATTGTTTAGTAATTACTGAATCTAAATAGTATATTTTGAATATTTTTTTACTGTGGTTATCCCTAATAACAGCTGCTCGCAAATAAAAAATACTTTATACACAGATCTCCACCATAATTTGACAATTTAGTAACAAAAGATATGCTCTATTAAAATACTATGCAGAATTTAGTATCCCAAATTACTTTCAACCACAATTTTTGTAAAACCAATTACTGTGAAAGCTACATCATATAATAAATGTTTACTTTATTCATTATTATAGTAATAGATTAGTTAAAGAGTATTCACTCTTTTCACTAAATTTCTGAGTACAGTACGACATTCAATCCTGTCAATTAAATGATTAGTTATTACAGATATAAATAAAATAGATTAGAATGCCTTGATAGAGTACAATAATTGAAAGCTGACTGAGAGACTTGTTTAGAATGACAACAAAATTTTCTCTTCACTATCGAGAATCACTCTCACATTGAAAGTAAAGAAACACAAGAATGAAGATTGAATACTATATAAAATCTTTAATTTCTAAATCTGACCCAGCATCTGTATTAATGCTCTGTATGGCATGTTGTAATCAAATTTAGAAGTTTAAGATTTTGTATGCTAATGTTTTACTTAGCATTCAATCTTTATTCTTGTGTTTCTCTACTTTCAACAGCATTATTGTCAATAGTGAAGAGGAAATTTTGGTGTCATTCTAGACAAGTCTCTGATTCAGCTTTCAATGTTGAGCTGAAATTATGCTCAACATTAAAAACTGATTATTGTACTCTTATCAAGGCAATCTACCCTATTTTATTTATATATATAATAACAAATTAATCGACATGGTTGGATTTTCTACTGTACAGAGAGAAATTTAGTGAAAAGGGGAATACTCTTTACAAATATTTTATAACTATTTTCTATTAGTATATTTATTTAATCAAGTAAATATTTTTACATGATGTAGTTTTCACAGTATGTAATTGGTTTTACAAAAAAAAATGTGGTAGGAATTTACTTCTTGGAAGTAGTTATCAATAAAATGACAACAGATTTAAAACTGCACTCATGTGTTGGGTGCTGTTTTATATCAAGTTTTTTTAAACCCCTGTCTCAGAATTTATATTTCCTAATTGGATTTATTTAATTCTACTTTATCAACAATGAATTTTTTCAACTACTTTCAACAATCAACTATTTTTACAACAATAAATTACCCTTTAATGTACAAAACTATGCAAAAAATAATTTTCTTATCTGCAGAGCATTTACTAACTCTACATCAAAAAATAATTAAATAAATTCTTTTGATTCATAAATTATATCTGGGGATGGGAGTCATTTTCCTTTCACATAAATTTATGAACTGATTTTCTCTTTCTTTTTTTTCCCTAGATGCTGTAAAGATGGAGCCAGAGGTACAGCAAAAGGATCCTGTTTTGTAGAAAATATAGAAAAAAATTGTGTAAATGTGCTATGTACTTTCTAAATAAACTATTTTTACTTTAAACCAGCTCTTTTCTGTATTTAAAAACATGTGTGTCTGCATTTATTAACTCTACACCAAAAAATAATTTAAATAAATTCTGAGCAAGTTTTCACAAGCTCACAAAGATGGGTTTCATCATACACACTACACATTACTCAGGTTTGAAAGATAAATATATCAAATTATGTTAATAAATTTTATACTGGGGAAGTACAAATTTTTTGGGTTAATTATTAAAGTAGTACTGTTTTACATACTATAATCTCATTCTAAATTAAAAAAAAACAAACTGGAACCTTAGATCGAATGGAAAGATGATTTAGCTTTAATGGTTGGTATTAATGTTATCTTAAATTTCAAATTTGGGTAAATGTATCTTAATACGAAATGAGGTTTTGTTCTAACAAGTAAACTAATGATTCATATGCAAATTTTTAGGTAATAACAAAGATCAGTATTTGGCAATACCTAAAAATACATAAGGCAAAACTGAATACTAGAAATATGAAGGCAAAAAAATAATAATAAAAAAAGTGAAAGGGTTGATATCAGAGGTTAATCGTCAATGAAATAAATAAGCATATAAACGAAAGGGTCCTACGAAAAACTTTGAAAAACTGCCGGCGGTCCGATTCTGGTAGAATGCTGGCATGATACCCGGACCTACGGCACATTGCTGTTTACGAGATGGGTAGATGACGGTATGTCGACACCAATTATTGCTCCCGTAACCGGCCCGTCAACCTCCGGTTACGCTCCGGCTATCTGTCCGCATCGATGGCTTAATCGCGGCTGCCTAACGGTTCGCAGTCGGATGAACGATGGCTCGATTCCTACCGGAAGCGGCCCAGAAGTCGACGGGGTAGTCGCGGGCGAGAGGACACAGCCGTGACGGAAACGATACTGACCTAATGCGCCGGCCCGGCAGTGGTGAAATCGGCTGGCCGGAACCTTCCGACCCCGGCCCGATGACTTTGTGTTTGTTGGGTATATAATATATATATATATATATATATAATATATATATATATATATATATATATATATATATATATATATATATATATATATATATATATATATATATATACCACATTCCTTCTTGGGCCTATATTCTTGGGATACGAGCTATCCTAATCCGGTTGGAAAAGGTTAAATATGTACAATAGATAATCAAAAGGGAATTCACTCTATTCGTGAATTTCCAAGCCAAAATTAATCTATCTTGGATAAATTTTATGTACGAATTCCACCTCATTTTGCAATTTTTCCTGCTTTTTGTGTGCCTTTCCTTTCACTTTTGTTTCTTTTTACTCTTTTTTTCTTACTTGTTTTGCTAATCTCTCCCTTCACAGTTATTTTGTTGTGAAATTACCACAGGGAATAGTTTTGCCGGCCGTAGCTAGCAACGTAAATGTCCTCTTGCTCGGCCCCTGATGACAGCCATGTTGGCTTTTGCTCAAAATATCTCAGCTCAAAGGCTTGGTCAAGGAAGCTTGGCACCAAGTTTACACCAACCTAATTTTCCTGAGCCTGAAAATACTCTCATCCTGTACGACGTAATCACCAAGGAAGATGAAAATTGGAGCATAGATAAAGGATCACGTAAACTGAAGGGAATAGAAAAATATGCCGTAAGGAGAAAATAAACACAAACATGGGCATTTACGACATCGAAAGATATAGTATGTGTATTATAACATGAAAAATGCGACGTAACAGTTTATTCGACTTTGTGATGAATTCTTTAAAATTGCTTTAATACGAATAATTAAACGAGCATAAAAGAAAGCCCACGTTTAAACAATTCAACCTTTACGAAAGCTCATTTTTTTTCACTACGAACTGCTGTTACATTATTTTTTATAGTACATTCGTAACCTTACACAATAAACAAGCCTGTCTTTCTTATTAGAATCCTAACTTTCAAAGATGACGTTGAAAAAAAAAAGACCCTAAACAGGGAAAAATATTACTCACACAGTAGATGTCACACAAACATTTCTGTTTAATTGAGAGGAAAATTAAACTAAAAAATCCGTTATAAGATACTCAGAATATAAAAACTTTTAAAAAAGTATTTTTAAAAACACTTGACTATGGAAATAGAATGTCAGACATATACTATGTGTAATGATGATCAAATAAGAGTAAAATTTGAAAAAAACCTAATAAAAATAACTAAAACAAATAAACAAAGCAATAAGTTGCGAGAGAAAATTAAACGAGAAACTAAGTAAAGAAATACTTCCTCATGTTTTCTGCCGTTTAAAAAAGAACTCTGCACACACACACACGTATAACACACACACACACACACATATATATATATATATATACCATAGAAACTCGAGATGCCTATATGCGCAAAAGTGGTCTACATTAGTTTTTATTCGCCGTGGAAATTTTCAGTTCGATAGCACAATATTTTTCGGTGCCGCAGCGGCTTTGAAAATTGCAAAAACCGTCCAAAAAGACAATTTTTTTAAATTTTAACATTTAGAGATAATATTTATCAACAAGAAAGAAAATGATCTTAACATACATAAAATGAATGAAAAAAGAAAATTATTTGAGGGTATTTAAAAAGTCCCCTTTTTTTCAAATTTGGGCAGTCCTTGCAAAGAAGAAATCCGAGATCTGATAAGTCCACATCTTGCTTCTGGACCACAGAGACTTGCATAAGCTTGTGTCACAAGTCTAAAACCTCTCTCAACCGCTTGAGAATGACAAGGGAGTCTGAAAATTTTATTTTTCTCAGGTGCATTTACTACCATTTCTTTCATATGGTTGTTTGTAAGAGATTTCGTTAGAGGTGGTTCTGTAATGGTTTCTGCTTTCCTTTGTATCATATCGACGTAATCTTCGGCATCAAAATTAATCATTGGCACTTTGTATTTTCTAAGAGGTTTTGAAGTTGATGACTTTGAAGTTCGAACTCTCTGAATTCATCTGACATAAAGTTATCTAACGTGCCGTCTTTGGTTGCAGAGCATAGCAATCAAAATGCTTTCTGGATGCGTAAAGTATTCGTTAGTTTGTATAACTTTGCCAACAACAATTTTTAAATCAGATGGCAAGTATCGAGATCTTTTTATCATATTGTACCAACAAATAGACCCATCTTTGCACTTATTATCTATTTTGATGTCGAACCACATCAGAGCATAAACATTCATGATAAATTGTACCAATGTTTTTAAATTTTCCGATGGATTCACGGTTCCTACGTACATTCTTAATATTCTATTTGCGGTTGTTAACCATCTAAAATGTGTTATATTACCGGGATGCCTGGCGGCTAAACTATCCGTGATAGTTCCTTTTGCTATACAATGAACTATATCATACAAGTACTTTTGATCTGTGCTTAGTTCTTTTGTGTCTATTTTTGGTAAATTTGCAGGTATTATTTGAAACGCAACAACGGATAACTGTTCACAAGATTCAATCATTTTCCCTATTTCACCAGAAAATTCTGAGTGTCCTGTTGTTTGTCCATCCAACTTCTGAAATAAATAGCTTAATGATAGCTCATTTAGATGCAGAAGGCAAATGAACCATTGCAATGGATTTTCGATGCAAATTTCAATGCGACGAATTATTCCATTATGAATTCCAGTATTGATATCAGTATCATCACACCCTATGGCAATCAATTCACTAAGGTTTATGTTCTTTTGAAGATAAAGCTTCATAACGTTTGAAATTTCTTCAGCTGTTCCAAAAGATACACTCAGGTGAACAAAATATTTGGATCCAGGTTCGTTTAAGAGTACAATATATTCTTCATTGATTGTCATTCTGTAAAATTTAGCACCTCTCTTCTTCTGCACAAGAGTTTTTATCTTTCCGACCTTCAAAATAAATAGAATTAGCTACCTCTCATTTATCCACGTTATCCCTTATTTCTTGACGTTTGCTTTCTCGCTCACGTCTAACTTTATTCCTGTTGATAATAAGATTACTATTATCTTCTGTTATTAAGCCTACATCTCTCAGCACAGAACTTGCTATAATAGCAGCTGACCTATCGGAAATACGCGTGCGATCGCAAGCTTGTGCCAAACATGGCAATTTTAACCGCATTTGTTTCATTTTCATTTCATTTACTGCAATATATCCACAATATTGCAATCATCGCTATAATTGGGGTCTTCTTCATCTATTATTGATTCCTCACTGCTCGTACAACTTAATTGATCAATTTTGTCTTTTAATTTAGAATTCGAGGGTTCTGTCAAAGATTTTGTCTCCACCTTCTTTCTATAAGATACACGCATGAGCGTTTTTGTTGTTTTCACTGCAACGCCACCAATGAACATTTTTCTGTCATAGGGTTGGTAGTGTATAAAATCCCTTTCTGTTATTGGAATATTATTCTTGCATTTGCAAGTCGCATAATAGATGCACTTACACGCAGATACGTCAAATAATTTCTTTTCTGCTGATACTTTTAATTCACTCATTTTTTCACTATAAGTAGCATTAACCCTTTTTTGCTGATTATTTTATATTTCGATATTTTTTATGATATACTCTACGGGACTCACTAATCTTAAATCTTTAAAACATTCGATTTTTTGCAAAAAATATATGTTAAAGCCTGATCATTTCTGAACAAAATAAAGCAAACCGCATGAAAATATTCCGCTTAGTTCCGGAGATATTGATATTCTAAATATTTAATTACTGATCAAGTTTATGGTACAAAAAAAATTTAAACTCATTTTTCTCAAAATGCAATTTTGCATCATTCCGCAACTGATATCTCAAAAACTATATGAAAAATAATTCCATGAAATTTTTATCACTGAATAATCATGTTATTTTATTGCTTCTGAACTAGAATTATTGCAATCACTGCACATTTTGTTATTTTTTCAGGGGTAAAATAATGGAAAAATTTAATGAAATTTTAAGTATATTTTGAGCAGTTTTAAAAAAAATGAAAAATATTTTAATGTTGAATGTTTTATGTTCAATTGTATTTTGAATTATTTATTTTAAATATAAAACAGGAATTATACATTTAAGTGTAAAATTAACTCTGCGCATAGTTCTGCGCGCAAGCCAGTATACAATAAAAATACTTAAAGAAACAAGGTATATCTAAAGCATTTAAAAAAAAAAAATTAATTATTTTTAGAGTTGAAAATTTGTTTATTAAAATAAATATATCAATTTATCATATACATGAAATATGGAAAAATTGGGAGTAAATTGAAATATTTACAAAGAGTCAAAAAGTATGAAAATAGGGCTTATTTCCTCGACTTAAGGGTCATGAGTCCCCTTAATTAAATGACGCATTTGAGCATCCGATACAGTTGGAAGAGTGGCCTTCTTCCATGTCATTTTAAGTTATGTGATCAAAACTTTAGAAATTTGTCGAAGCGTTGGTTCTGCTTTTTTTCCCCGAAGCATTCAAGAAATTACGTCTGATATATAAATACACTGCTGGCCACCCAAATTGCAACACCAAGAAAGACAAGAGATATCACAACAAAATTTATTTTGTAGATAACATGTTGACCAAGTATCAAATGATTAAATTTATAGACTTCTGTGAAGTGTGGTTCCTGCCAAAATCAGTAGCCAGAGTAGCCGCCATTGTTGGAGATCACCGCTGCCACATGCCTCGGCATTGATTCAAAGAGACTTTGGATGAGTTCTTGGGGTACAGCAGACGAAGCAGCTTCCACACGTTTCCAAAGTTCATCTGCCGTGGCAGCTGGGGATGGAATCTGGGTCAATCGTAAAACAACCATGGACCACATGTTTTCTATCGGCGAAAGATCCGGAGAGCGAGGCGGCCAGGGAAGCAATTCAATATGGCGATTGACGAAGAACCATTGGACAATGCGTGCCACGTGTGGTCGCGCATTATCCTGGTGAAATATGGCTGTGGGCAAGCCCTGAAGGTAAGGAAGGACAACTGGCTCCAACACCTCGGAGATGTAGCGCTGGCTGTTTAAAGTACTGGCAATGCGTACTAGAGGTGTGCGAGAGTGATATCCAATACCGCCTCATACCATAATACCCGGTGCAGGACCAGTGTGGCGGTGCATAACGCAGCTGTTCAGCATCCTCTCTTCACGGTGTCTCCAGACTCGAATGCGACCATCGTGGTGTTGCAGACAGAAGCGTGACTCGTCAGTAAAGTCACTTTCATTCCATTCTGCCGTCTACATCCTTCTGTCATCGCACTATTGGCGGCGGAGACGTCTGTGGTTTTGCGTCAAGGGTAGACAAAGCAATGGACGTCTTGCGGACAGACCACTCTGCTGTAAATGGCGTCGAATGGTACGCGCAGACACTGGATGATGCGTTACAGACTGCATGTGCTGTGCTATGGTTCGTGATGTGACTGAGCGATCCGTCACTGCCATGCGCACAATTTGCCTGTCATCACGTGAAGTGGTGCGCTGAGGTGGATGCGATCGAACACGCCGGTCCGTCGTACCCTCCTGCATCCAACGATCACATATCCGCATTACAGTTGTTTGGTTTCGTCCAACACGACTACCGATTTCCCTGAAAGATAATCCACAATCTCGGTAGGCCACAATTCTTCCTTTGTCGAACTCGGATACTTGATCAAAAGATGATCGCTGTTTTCGACGAGGCATAATTGATCGTTTTTTTTTGAAAAAACCACAAGAAAAACACAATTGCCGAACTTGAAATCGTCGAAATCTCCAAGCTTTAAATAGCGCTTTGAAGTGGCGCCACAGGCGCACGTGATGTGCGTCTGCGCTGAAATTTTAATCATTTGCATATCTCACCTCCGCTAATGCATGTTGTAAATTTCATGTTATTTGCATGTTTCCTTCAGGGTGATGCATTTACAGTGTCCAGCAGTGTAGTTCCGAATCATATCAGCATATGTAGGTAACACATTAGCATGGAATTGTGAAGGTGCCCCAAATATAGGGCAGTCGGATTTTTTTTTAGTTTTGGGCATATTGAAAGAGAGCAATTTCGATACAAAAATTAAGAACTTGTAAGGTTTACATAAGATTCGATTCACAAGAATCGAACTTTTAAGTGAATAAATTAAAGAAGTCGCTTAAGATATGCCAATTGCGGCATACGCGGTTGGTATAAATACCAAACAGCTAGATTAAAGCGATGATGTATTGAGGAAGGTGCTAGGAAGTGCGGACGAAGAAGTGTTAAGGAAGTGAGAGGAAGTGAAAGGAGGAGTAGAGCTGACGAAACGAAGTATCGAGTTGGAGCTAGACTTAGAGTCTGGTTTAAGAATAGTTGATTTTTTGGGAACAGACGCTGGAGGCATAGCTAGGTTGCTTCAAACCTACGCGAGTTCTTGTTAGGCCCAAAGTTTACGTGGCAGTACTGCTGGTTGACTGTCAAAGTATCTGTGAGTATTGCAAAGTGTATGTTTCTTGAATGAGTAGTTATACAAGTGAATATATTGAATTGCATTTCCATTTCATGAATTCTATATATATCTCGTACTAGTAGTACGTATGATTTATGCTGAAAAGCAAAATCTATATGTGCAAATGTCTGAATAAACGTTGTTGTTATGTAAGGACTGTGTTTGAATGAAATTATTATGAGTGCCACTTCAAGATATATACCCAAAGGTAGGATAGAAGTGCAGATTCTTTATAAACTTACATATCCTTCGCTTTACTTTGGATCTTTCCAGACGACAGCAAGTACACTAATAAAGTGCGAATGTAAATCTTTATTGTCTTGGTGAAAAGTGAGAAAATCCAGGCGTCAGACAGGATGGCGGCTAGTGGGATTACTGATTCAGATGCTTTTAGCGAAATAGGCACAGATTACTACAATGTTACAAACTTCACACGTGTTGCGGCACCGAAAAATGTACTCTGATTTCTTTTACATTTCATCCTTCTTTTTTACTCCTTAGTAGACCACTTTTCCGAACATAGGCTTATTAAAAATTAGACGTTGGTTTTTTTCGGTCCACACTAATGCGGAATATCCTCTGGTATTATCCGGTATTCTCAGCATCTCCCCGGACACACTGCGGTCAACTGTAGAACATGCTATCTTACCATTTCAAATGCTAGCTGAAAATGATGGTCGTCATGTTGAACATGCCATGTTGCAATAAATTTTTTTAACTATAGTAAATGTTGGCTAAATGTGTAATTCAGGGGTGTCAAACTCAAAGACTACCTTGGGCCAAACAAACAAGGTTTAACTATAGGTGGGCTGCAAAAAAAAAATCAATATTAATACAAACGTAGGTTTATTTACCTAATTACAGTATATTCAACATAAATATATGCATTTTGTTTAATAATAGCAAAAAAAGAGTATTATTATAAAAACATTTAGCTAATTCTTCCTATCTTATTATAATTCTGCGTCGGTTATTTTATTATATATTATTGTTTGCCAATACATTGGCCGGGCCACAAAAATGTTCCTCGCGGGCCGCGAGTTTGACATTCCTGGTGAAATTCATCAAAAAACTAACCTCTGATAGTGAAATTTTGAACTAATTTTTTTTAATTCGCTCAAATTCCCATCCCTTCAATATGTTCTACATAAAATTTCATAACTTTCTGAACAATAGTTTCGACTGTAGACAACTTTAAAGTAGGGAAGGTTAATTATGGACACCCTGTATATATAATTTTCCATTTCCGGCTGAGTCAAAATGGTGTGTTTACTACAGCAATTCGTTAATGCATTATTTTTTACAAACATAAAAACATAGGTATCGCCTTAGATATTTTACAGTATTTTCATACCTTTTAACAAGTAAGTGTGAGGAGCTTTTAAACCCCTTCAGTCGATTCGCACGAAAATTTCGTGCGATTGCAGATTAATTCTCTCAAGCTCGTGGTTCACGATCTAAATTGCCTCTTATAATAGCTCTAAAACTTTCGGGTGCATCGTGCACTTGTTTTTATTCAGTGAAGTTTAATTAGGTGAATGAGTTGTAAAAGAAAATATTACCGTTGAAGGTGCGCCGCAATTTCTCTGCATCACGCAGGTCTTCAAATATTCAAACAAAAACGAAACTACCTGTACTGCATCTGACCTCAGAAACGTTATGTTAAGAGTAACAGGCATCCTTTCTGCATAAATGCGCTTGTTCCAGGAAGAGTTGAGCTTTAATAATAAGAAACAAAGAGACAAATTCTAGTGAGTGCCTTTATGTGTACTTGGTGTGTAATCAATGGCATGTACTTGTAATCATCAGAGAATTTAACAAAACCCCACAACATAATTGCAAGATAAAAAGAACTTTTTATATACCATGTTTTAAAATTTTCTGTTGAATCATATAAACTTGACAATTCTATGTATTAATAAATAATTTTTAATTCAGATTTTGATGAATTATCCCATCAACTTGAAAGATAATGATCAAATGCGCAATAAAGAGGTATCAAATGCGTAATCTATCGTTTAGATCAGGAATTGGAAGTTAACTTGCGTTTAACTTTTCGTTTCTGTCCCGGCCGATAGATGACTACACCATTCTACAAAACAAAATTAACTGAAAATGAATTCAATCTGCTTAAAGATGGCTAAAGGTATTAAAAGAATGCATTGTCATCGTGTTCTGGGCTATTCTAAAAGTTTCAATGTCTAGCTAGTCGGGAAGTTAGTTAAAAATCGATTGCAAGATTTGTACTGGACAAACACACAAACAAACAAACAAACAAGAAAGCGAGTAAATAAAAACATGGTAAAATACGATACCAAAAATGACACGCATTTGTAACGTCTAAAAGATACAATGACACCATATTTATATAAATACGATACCAAAAATGACACGTATTTTTAATGTCAAAAACGTACAGTAGCACCATATTTATAAGAATACGATACCAAAAAAGGACACTCATTTTTAAATTTCAAAAGATAAAATAACACCATATTTATAAGAATATGATGCCAAGAATGACACGCATTTGTAACACGCAAAAAAAAAAAAATAATAGCACCATATTTATAAGAATACGATGCGAAAAAATTCCACGCATTCATAACGCCTAAAAGATGCAAAGCACCATATTTATAAAAATACAATACGAAAAATGACACTCATTTGTAACGGCTGTGAGATATAATAGCACCATATTTATGAGAATACGATACCAAAAATGCCACGTATTTGCACTTCCAAAAGATACAAAAGCACCATATTTATAAGAATACTATACCAAAAAATGACACTGCATAGTAACTCCCAAAAGATGGAATAGCACCATATTTATAAAATACAATACCAATAATTACAAGATTAAAAAGAACTTTTTATATACCATGTTTTTAAATTTTCTGTTGAATCGTATAAACTTGACAATTCTATGTACTAATAAATGCTTTTTTAAAATTTTTTTGATGAATTATCCCATCAACTTGAAAGAAAATGAAGTTAATTGGAAGTTAACTTGCGTTTAACTTTTCGTTCCCATCCCGGCCGATAGAGGGCTGCAGCAGTCTACATAACAAAATTAACTGAAAATGAATTCAAATCTGCTTAAAGATGGCTAAAAGTATCACAATAATGCATTGTCATCGTGTTCTGAGCTTTCCTAAAAGTTTCAAATGTCTAGCTAGTCGGGAAGTTAGTTAGAAATCGATTGCAAGATTTGTACTCGACAAACACACACACAAACAAGAAAGTGAGTTAATAAAAACATGGTAAAAAATTAACGGATTTTATGTGGTCTCCTTGCTTGTTTAGTATGGGCATTAATAAATTATCGTAAGCAAAAAAAAATTTTTTACGACATATCTGTAATGAAAGGCAGAAGTTTCGTAATAATAGTAGAATGAAAAAATAATTTTAAATATAATTGAAAATATAATTTAGTAATAATAGTATTAATGAAAATATAATTTTATTATCCTCATCTGATATTTAATCTACTGAAAATTTTCAGTAGATCAGTTCCTTCTGATTTCAAATTTTGCTTTCGATTAAGAAAAAAGTAAGTGTTACCTATCAGTATGTATATTTGTAGTCAAAATGTATTTGAGTAAGTTCAAATTATTTTGACTTGAAAAAATAACTTTCAGTAGTGTGAAGGAGAGAGGGGGCAAGGAAGCGGAACCACAGAGTGTTCTAAAATAATGAAGTGCTGTTTGTGATCAATATATAATAATATATGGTGGAGCAAAATTTCAGAAAGCGAGGAGATACTCTTTCCTATGTTGCACTTTGTCAATGATCGCTAAAATTTTACAGCAATTCCGCACAAGGTGTAGCGCACTCTTCAATTATGCCTCGCGAAGAAGCACATAACAAGGGCGAAAAGTCCAATGTTATATGTAAACTGGAGATATATATTTTCGCTTTAATCAATTTTATGCTCCGGCCATGAGCATATTTTATCTGGAAGGTATTGTTTCGGCAGTATCAGTTGATCTGGGTGGTATATCACGCAAAACATTTAAATAGTTTAAAGTGTTTGGTGTTTTGAATTCGTTTAACAGACTAATGGGACCGTGAGAAAACACTACAATTAAGGGACTTGTCCCTCACATGATCGAAAGAATAGAAAAGACTGTGATTAAATCGACGAAGATAAATTACAAACTTATAAACGGATGCTGTGGGAAGTAAATTTAGTTTAAGTAGTTTATGTGTTTTGTGTGGGTAGTTTATTTATTTTTAAATACTCTCGGGTTCATTTTTTAAATTTCTCTAGATTCACAAGTTTGATGGTGTAATGTACGTAGTAATGGTTTATGGCTGGCATCCGTATTTTTACAACACAAGAATCTCAAATATTTGTGATACCGTAGTTGCAAGAACTCGTTAGTTTCACTCCATTATACAACAGTACACTGATGTAGTTGTCTTCATTAGTTTAACTCCATTATACAACAGTGCATTGATGTAGTTGTCCCCGTGAGTTTCACTCCATTATACAACAATACACTGATGTAGTTGTGTTCGTTAGTTTAACTCCACTATACAACAGTACACTGATGTAGTTGTCCTTGTTAGTTTAACTCCATTATACAACAGTACACTGATGTAGTTGTCTTCGTTAGTTTCACTCTATTGTACAACAGTACACTGATGCAGTAAAGAAGCTTACCAAAAAATAAGTCTTCAATGAGATTCACAGGCATAGAAGTTCAGTATAAAATTATACGAATCCAAGGTATAAAAAATACATGCCTCAAATTTTAAAGTGGCCTGTATTCAAGATTTCTTTTAATATTTTTTCTTATGTCACAAGGACATGACATATTTTAGCAAGTTCATGGAATCTTTTCCTTATGACATTACACATATAGGGGCAAGGGGCATGAAACTGAAATCAAATCTTACTACACATACTAAGAAATAACACATTCCTTTTGTCCTTTTCCTTTTCGAAAATCCCAAGTGGTTCTGCCATAAGATTTACATTCCCGTATACCGACTAAAAATTAGCAGGTTACTACGATCTTCTTTTATAACTTTCTTAAAGAAATACTATAATTTCTTATTGCATTTAAACAATGTAAATCGAGCGCAACAAAACACACAGAAAAAAAAACAAGAAACTGTAGCTGTTTGCGTCGTGATTACCGATTCATCGTCTTGCTTGAAGAGTTTATGCTACTGCCCATACCAGACTGCGAAGTAAATCCCTGGAGTTTATTTTAATTCACATGAAAGCAGTCTTTGTTTCAATTACTTATTAGAAGATCCCAATATCGCAAGACAATGTCCACAAATACATGGCAAAGATAAGAAGTTTCAACTTTTACAAACGTGATGCACACGCCAAGTCCTGCATTCATGGCATGTTTTACTAACAATGTATGGCTCCCGTAGACCGTAAGAAGATAAGAAAACTGATTAGAATTTATTTACTTCCGAGGTTGTCGTGAAAAGTTAATAATATTTGGAAAAGCAACAAAACTTTATGAGCTAATCATTTACGCTATTTAAGGAAAATCGCGTACTCACAACCGACGTCAGAGAAAGAGTTTCTGCTTCAAAATATCTTTTTATTAAGATATTCGAAGCACACACGAGGCGCGTCTTTTAAGATGGAAAGAAGTATTTAATTAGGAAAGAAAAGTGTGTTATTCACTCCACTGCAACAACATTAAGGAAACGAGGAGATCGTTAGAAAACTTGGACCTTGTGTTTTAACATCGGAGGCATATTATAAGTATGTTGTATTATTTCCGAGCTGCCGTATTTAATCATTATAACATGTTAAATATATAAGTTTGATAATTAATTTCACATAAAATATACAAAATTGAAAGAAAATAATCATAGGAAATATGTAAAGCTTTATACTTTACATAAATTATCATCCGGAAAATATGTTACATATTTTATATAAACCATTTTATAATCCTTATGAAACATATTAACTATGTCCGCATTTTTTTTCAATATCGGGTATTACGAAATATCCAGTGCATATTTTAATAAATTAATTCATAAATAGAATAATTGTTAGAACACTTTGATGTTAGAAAAGTATTTTTCCTTTTTTTGATAAGGAATATTTTATTGCCTAGTAAAAAATAAAATCTGTAATTTATTGAACTAGTTAATTTAAATATATTAAAATATTTGATAAGATTTCTACACATCTATGAATTCTTTACACTGGAGGCAATTAAACTGCTGGAAATAAATTTTTATTTTTGTTCTTGCGGAAAAAATTAGTCTTTTTATTTCATCTAGTAGAAAATTCTCTTTCAAGTAGAAAATTTTATTGAAATGTCATTCAAATTTACTTAGGCCGGTATTTCAGGTGAAGCATTTTGTACCTAATATGAATATAAAAGGGTTCACTTACCCACACACTTTAGGAGATCATTAAAAATTAACCTTTAGCTTACGGGGCCAATTTTTCCGATCAATTCTTTAGAACAGGAAATTTCATAACCCCTTTGCAAGAACGGCCATTAAGGGGGGTTATATATATAAATAAATAAATAAATAAATATATATATATATATATATATATATATATATATATATATATATATATATATATATATATATATATATAAGAGCTCGTCTGTTTGTTTGTCCGCTATAGAATCATAGACTGTTTCACCCACCGGGACCAAATTCGGCACAGTTAATGTTTAGGACCCGAGAAACTTAAATCAGGAAAAACGAAATTTGGGGCTCAATTAGTTTTTTTTAATTAATCTTTTAATGATTTTTGTGCCTCTAAGAGGTGCGCGACCACCTGTGGAGCCCCTTCACCACAACCAGCTGCGTTAAGAGAGATGGTTCGGGGGGTGACGGGGGGGGGTCAAATTCCAATGCGCGGGAGGAAGAGGGTTGAGAATAACCTTTGGCCCTGGATCCCCAAATAAACACAACTGGTCAGATGAACATGAGCGGGGTGCAGCCCCTTATTTTTTTGATGGAATGCATGAAAAATTTTATATCTATATATCTACCCGGGCAACGCCGGGCAATAATGCTAGTATATATATATATATATATATATATATATATATATATATATATATATATATATATATATATATATATATATATATATATATCCATTCTTGGACCCGTATTTTTGGGATACATGCTATCCCACCCCGTAAGGAAAAGGTTAAGGCATCCTTGACAAACGGCAAGCAAAGTTAAAATTTTGAATTTTAATCATCGAGGTAGGATATTCGATCACCATATTAAATTATAATGACTCCCGGTAACGTAGTGGCTAAAAGTGTCAAACTCCCACTCCACAGGTCCAGGGTTCGACCCTGCGACTGGGCATGGTCGACTCATGCCTTTCATCCCTTTAGTAGGTCGATAAAATGAGGACCAAGCATGCTTGGGAACTTACTCTAGGGGTCACGCTTCAGGTTGACCACGTGACCGAGACACATGCTGTAAGGTACCCCAAGCCCACGGTCATGAAAGCGGAGATGGGCACCGCAGGCCTTGGTCCATAGTGCTGGAAAGCTATTCGGACTGTTGTGCCACGAGTTAGTTTTATTATATTAAATTACAATAGTATCTTTAAGAATCTGGCATTAGATTTATTCTATAATATTTCTAAATTAAACAATAGTTTCTTTTTTTGCGTTTTACGATACGTTATAATCGAAATTACTGGGAAACTTAGATAAACGAGATGTGCAATTTACTTTTGCTTCTATAAAAATGCGTTTGTTTTACATTTTTCCCCCCAAAAAATTATTTTTAATATTGTTAGAAAATTTAATCAAATATCTCGTAAGAGATCAACAATAAGTTATCTTCTCTTAGAAGCAAATCTTTTGTTCTATAGTCATAATCCTTAAAAAAGAGCAAGATCTAAGATACCAAACCTCTTCAAACACCTGGGGCACAATGAGGGGAATGGCGTACCTGTCAGATCTTATTAGATGGCTATATCTGCCTGTCCTGATTGATAATGACTGTAACGCGGATCATATATTTCATGCAGGTATTTTTCGAAGTCCAAGATGTTGCCTTTGTAGACGATTTAGTTACGACTCCATCCCGTATTCTACAACATCGGCCGCAGAACACTGCCTAAGGTCCTGTTCACATAGAATCCGTCAACGTTAGCGTAAAAAATGTTTAACCAATCACATACCAATTATTGAAACACTTAACCAATCAGCGTCAACGGAATCTTTAACGCCTACTCTGAAGGATTCTATGAAAACAGGCCCTTAGATATTGATTGATACTGTAAGTGAATAGCTTTTTGGGAAAGTGACTTTTCCTTCTCCCTTTTTTGTGCTCTTCTGAACTTCATATTAATTTAACCTTTAGCTTAAGGGGCCCATTTTTCCGATTCCCTCTTTAGAACGGGAAATTTCATACCCCTTTTGTAAGAACCTGCCATTAAGGGGGTGTTATATATATATATATATATATATATATATATATATATATATATATATATATATATATATATATATATATATTTATTTATTTATATATATATATATGTATATATATATATATATATTTATTTATTTATATTATATATATATATATATATATACCGGATGTGTCATAAATTCGTGCAAACTTCAAAAATTCATAATAAAAGAAATAATGCTCGGAAAATTTTTCTGTTTGCGCCAATATGATCAGAGGGATTTTTGATTTTTTTTCCATGAAAAATAAATAAATAAATAAAAATAAAATTTCAAAAGTAACCGAAAGAGGGCGCTCACGCGTCATACTGAGACGTTTTATGCAAATAAGGCAAACACAAACAGAAAATCAAACATGTCACAATAACATGAGACTGTGCATTTATTTTAAAGTAATAGATGTTCAACATTACCACCAGCACAAGGTAACAGGCAAGTGAGGCGCGTCACTACGCCCATTAGAGCGCAGTGTAGCATGTCACCATCGATAGCAGCGACTGTCTGTCGAATGGCATTTTTCAGTTCCACCAAAGTGGTTGGGGAACCCCGGTACACACGAGACTTTAAGTATCCCCATAACCAAAAATCCGCCGGGTTCAAGTCTGGTGATCGTGAGGGCCACTGAACCTTACAACCTCGACTTATCACTCGGTCTTCGGTGAAATATTCCAACAGGAACGTCTTTGCATCACTTAAAATGTGGGGTGGCGCACCATCTTGCATGAATGTGACAACAGGTAACGCATGTCTTTCCTGCAATGCAGGCATAAAGTGGTCACGCAAAAGCGTAAGATACCGTGCTGCAGTCACTGTACAGGTTTTCCACCCGAATACAGGACAAGGCTCTTCGAAAAAGAAAGAGCCCAGAATAAAAGACGCGGTGAAACCGCACCAAACAGTCACACGAGGATAATGTAGTGGCCGGTTCAGATACTCACGAGGGTTTGAAGTCGCCCAGATACGACTGTTTTACATATTAATATCACCATGCAGGGAAAAGTGGGCTTCATCTGTCCACATGACATTCAGTAACCATTATGGATTACTTTCCATTTGTGCCAGAGCCCATGTAGCAAAGATTTGTCTTGCATCTGTATCTGCCAGTAATAACTGGTGAAGTGCATGGATTTCGTACGGATACAGACTCACCATCCGTGCAGAATACGTCGAATCGACGGTTCCGGAATCCCCGTTCTTCTTCCAGCTTCACGAGCACTGCTACTTCCTGTTAATGTCTCGGCTGCCAAATTTTCCATGGAACTTTGTACAACATGGACGCGGTCCGCGCTCAAGGATGGTCTGCCAATTCGTGGACGATCCTCCAAACTCCCCGCTTCATCAAAACGTCGTAGTAAATTCAGTATCCCATTCAATGAAATAGGCCTTTTTCGCGCCTTCAGTCCTTTCTCCGTGCGAAACTTTTGCAATGCAACAGTTCACCATTGCAGAATTCACCATTCTTGTAGAAAAGTTTAACAACCAACACTCTATCTAGTAAAGAAAGCATGCTGCCGGCTTCGAATGACGGATCCATTTCCAACCAGGTGTTTTATTGATAGCCTGATTTGCATAAAACTTCTCAATAAGACGTGGGAGCGCCCTCTTTCGGTTACTTTTGGAAACTTATTTTTTACACGAAAAAAAATCCAAAATCCCTCTGATCATACTGGCGCAAACAGAAAAATTTTCCGAGCATTATTTCTTTTATTATGAATTTTTGAAGTTTGCACGAATATATGACGCACCCGGTATATATATATATATATATATATATATATATATATATATATATATATATATATATATATATATATATATATATATATACGAGGTATAGTCCGAATATAAGTTTCCCCTGGCGACTGCGGCCAGAGGTGTGTATGAAAGACAAAAAATATAATGAGACACTAAAGATAAGACGTAACTTTATTTTTCCACGTAAGTACCAAGTACGTTGAGACATTTGTCATACCGCTTTATAAGCTTCAAAAAGCCCTCCAGGAAAAAATCAGAGCTCTACATACGGAAGAAGCGTTTAACGGCTTGCGTGACTTCAGAATTGCTTTCAAAGCGCCTTCCGGCGAAATTCTTCTTCATAGCCGGAAACAGACGGAAGTCACTGGTTGCGAGATCAAGACTATACGGCGAAGGGTCAAGGCGCTCCCAACCAAGAGTTGCAATATTGTTTTGCGTTGCTGTCGCCGAGTGGGGTCTCGCATTGTCATCCAACAACAGAACGCCAGATGTGAGAAGGCCAGGCCGCTTTTTCCGAATAGCCTCCTTCAATTTCGACAGGGTGTGACAGTACCGCGTGGCATTGCTGGTTCCAACCTCCAAAAAGTCCAGCAACAAAACTGCTTTAAAGAAGAATCTTGGATAAATTTTAATAGACAGTATAAGAAATATCAGTAAACAGTTTATGTCGGATAATAATTTGCGTTATTAAAATATTTCCATAACGAAGAAGAAAAAATCTATATTCCTACAAAAAAGATTAAAATCTGCATGGCATCTTGATAAAATATGAATAAAATATATTTCTATAAAGAAGAAATTTACCTATATTAGATCATCTCGCTAAATTACAATTATAAAACTTTTAAAAGTAATCCCTTAACAAAAGAAAGGAGGGAAAAAAAGGGATTTACTAAGATGAAACATACATTATTCATTTATGTAAATATGTATGAAATATTGGTGGGCATCAATAACACGGTTAATTAATAAGATAGCACAGTTTACTCGGTTTAAACATTTTAGAAGAAAATTTTGCATCTCTAAAGTATCCGACATTAAATGTGCCATTCAAAACTAATTTTGTTCTTCCAAAGTCGTTCAAATGAAATTAAAGTGGTGTGGTGAAAGTGGAGGCTTTAATTTGAAATTCCAGACTCGCCTTTACACGCTTCATAAAATTTTCGTATTTCGGCGTGACAAGTTTTATCAATTCCTAAGAATGATCATAGGTGACAAGTAAAAAGAGTACTTTAAATGCATAATTTGTTTTCAATTTGAATTTCTGGTGAGTTATACATCAGAAAGGGAAATCATAAAACGTTTTAGCCTTCAGAGTGATTTAATGAGCGTGAAAATAAGGTTGAGCAAAATGAATTTCATTCGCTGATACAATCTCTGATTTATTCATTTCCCATGAGCTATCTTACGAATTATTTGACACTAGCAGAAAACCCGTACTTCGCTACGGAGTACATTCAAATTAAATACAACGGTCAATGTATGCAATTAATACCAAAAAAAAAAAAAAAAAAAATTATATATTTATAAAGAAATCGTATCGGATATTTTTATAGACAATATAATGTAGAAGAAAATATTCAAATTAAATCTAATAGAACATACTAAAGAATATAGTGCAGTTAATAAAGTACAGATTAAGGAACATTTCTTTTACTGTATTTTAATATTTTTTTGGATAATGTCCAATCGTCTGCCGCATTAGAAAGAAAAAAAAAATGTTAATTTTTTTCGCTGTTATGCATGTGACAATAAATTAATTTAAAGTATCACGAAAAGAAATGAAACCACGTGATCAACATTTAATAAATTAAATTCTAATAATTTATATTTAAAAATTCACCAAAAATCAGAAAATGTAGGCAAAGATTCGAAAAAGATTTCATTTTAAAGGACTTTTTAGGATCGTTCTGGTGATATAAATTTCATAACCCTCCAATTATCATTTTAAATTCAAACTTTACAGAATATTTCATAAACAGCTTAAAAATTTAATTTTAAAAAATTTAAGAAGAATTTTTCGAAAATCTCTCCTAGCGCACCCGTACACTATAAGAAGAATCGCCATTTAAAATTTCAGCCCTTTAGGACCATCGATTTGGTTTATGTGTTGTCTGTTAGTCAGGCAGTTACGGAACTGTTATATATATATACAGATTAGTGGTTTAATAACAGACATGTATCTTAATTTTTGCATTCGGGGAATATCGCTTTCATTTCCTGTCTTCACTAGAAATTTTGTTTTAAAATTGAAAAACGAAGGGTATTGAACAAATTTTCTTCAGATTTTCAGGTCATACATAAAAAGATTCATTTAAACGCTTAGAGATGACAGAATTCAAGGAAACAAAGTCGGCTTAATTGGGCACATACATTTTGAAAGACCTGAAAAGGGGGTGAAATTTTATTTTATGTTTCCATTGCTTTTAAAATTTACATTAAAAGAGAAATGCAGTTGTATTTTGAAGATATAAACAAATACTCATTCATATTAAGATTCATTTAAAGGTTCACAGATGACAGATTTCAATGAAACTAAGACGGCTTAATGGAGCACATACATTTCGAAAGATCTGAAAAGGGGAGGAAATTTTATTTTACATTTCTATTGCATTTAAAATTTAAATTAAAAGAGAAATGCAGTTGAATTTTGAAAATATAAACAAATACATAAAGTCTGAATTTGCATAGCTAGAATTATGTTGTTATGAAAATATATAGCCACACATAAGACCATTTTTTCAGATAGTAGATTAATATGGAGTCAAAATAAAGGATGCTTTTCAGTTTGATTTATTCACTTCTTTTCAAAAAAATTCTTTAATAATTCTCATGAATTATTTATGTAACTTCGGAAATTACCCAACATGGGGAGAAAATATTTTTTTGTTTTTAATTTTGTGAAATTTTGTGTTAGTGGAAAATTAGCTTTAAAATGTTTTCTTGAACATTTACAAATGCAAATAATGGGAAAATTAGTTTTTAGGCTTTGGATTAGTTTATATCTACAGTTCCATGCATAAATAATTCAAAATATGAAAAAAATAATAAAAAGAAATTTTTTAATCATATAAGAAAGCGTATGCTTTGCAAGAGCGTAGAAACCGACCATCTGCAAATATGCCTATTGTACGCATATTTATTGTAATAATTAAAAAATTGTATCTAGGCAAATAAAAACAAAACTGTTATTTCATAATTCCAAAAATTTCAGTTGCATTTATTTCATAATTCCTATTATGTAAATATATGATTTAAAAAAAAATAATTATTTTTTTTACCCTTTTTTACCTCAGTATTAAGGTACGATCGCCCTTAATAGTGAATAAATTCGTCCACGTGCATGATGCAAAGATGTCAAGTATCAGTGGGTATATAACTAATTTTCTTCTTTTTCTATATGTGCCAAAATAAACTCACCTCATGACATTTACCTAAAATATTGAGGCAGTAATTTCCTTTAATAACGAAACGAAGCTGTTTTCAGCATTTCCAATTCTTTGATAAAACTTTAACAAACCGTGTTCTCTCCAATATAAATACACACACTCGCTAATGAATTAAAAAACTGGGATTAATATTTTATTGGACTACCTTTTTGCACGGATAATAGCCTGTATTCACGAAGGCATCGTTTCTACACACTTCTGGAGTGTATTTACGTCGAGAGAATACCATGCATTGGCTAGACAGAACTTGATATCCTGCAAATTGGATGGAAGAGGAGATTGCTGTCCGATGCGCCTTTCCAACATGTTCCAAACATTTTATATTGGATTAAGATCTGTAGTGTCGGCGATGTTACGACCCCTGCAGAGTGTCTGATAATTTGGCGAATGACCACCAGATCGCGCGTAAGTCGGCCAATGAAATTCATTCCCTCTCAGCGCTCAAGGAGAGCGAAATAGACTCTCTCCCGATTCGTACGACAGTGGACGCTACACAACATTTTCTGTGTTCTCAATATTAACTTTTCTGAAATAAATATTATAGTTTTTTTAATGTGTAAATTATCATTATTGATCCTCACCGAACACGCTACACCTTCACTAAAGATCCATGATTTGCAGCGGCCAGGGAAGTTTTTATAAGTCTGATTGGTGTTTAGTGAACCAATCTCGACAGATTCTGGCACGTTGTATAGTTGCATTATCGTCCATGAAGTATCCGTCATCTGCGGAGTAAAAGTGTAACATTGCCAGTATTCCCAGGCGTTGCATGGCTGTGTGTTTACCCTCAACGTACACCAGGGGACCACTTCTATATCAGCAAAACAGGCCTCACGCCATGATGCTCCCACAAGACCCTTGCACAGTGCGAACAAGGCAAGATGGGTTCATGGCTTTGTGGGGTTCTCTCCAAACTCGACGTCTTCCATCAGTGCAAAACAAGATATAGCATAATTGATCTGACCACATAACCTTTTTCCAGTCCTCTTTTGTCCAGTTTCGTCTCAACAGACACCACTGCAAACGAATTCTGGCATTCCGTGCTGAAATAAGAGGTTTCCTCACAAGCATCCGACTACGTAATCCCATCCTCTGCAATTCTCTGCGCATGGTTCACACTGAAATCGGTTGGGACGAGACTTGGTTGAAGATTTCTGTCAGTTGGAGTACAACAGAGTCCCTTTTCTGCAGTGGAATCTGTCGGAGACGACGCAGACCACGGTCTTGGTTGATTGTGTTCGAGCCACAGTTACGTCTTTTGGACAAGGACTGTGGGTTCTGCTTCCAACTGTTGAACACCTTCGAAATGGCTGCTTTTGAAAACCCAGTGAGTTCTGCTGTCTTCACAATCGTAGCTTCTGCTAAACGGGCCCCAACAATAATCCCTTTTTCAAATGGTGAAAGATATGTCGTTTTTCCCATTCTATACTGCGTTATCGTGAAATGCCGCCGCACACCTTACTTATACTATCATTCTGATGACGTTTAATCCACGCCATAAAGAGGTTTAGCATACACACGAAAAGCAAAATTTACTTCATATCTTTATCTGTAATCCCATACGTAATCCCGTTCTCTGCAATTCTCTGCGCACGGTTCACATTGAGATCGATTGGGACGAAACTTGGTTTAAGATTTCTGTCAGTCGAAGTACAACAGAGTCCCTTTTCTGCTGTACAATCTGTCGGAGACGACGCAGTCCACGGTCTTGGTTGATTGTGTTCGAATCACAGTTACGTCTTTTGGACAAGGACTGTGGGTTCTGCTTCCAACTGTTGAACACCTTCGAAATGGCTGCTTTTGAAAACCCAGTGAGTTCTGCCGTCTTCATAATCGTAGCTCCTGCTAAACTGGACCCAGCAATAAGCCCTTTTTCAAATGGTGAAAGATATGTCGTTTTTCTAATTCTACTGCGTTTATCGTGAAATGCAGCCGCACACCTTACTTATACTATCATTCTGATGACGTTTCATCCACGCCATAAAGAGGTTTAGCATACACACTAAATGCAAAATTTACTTTATATCTTAATCTGAAAACAAGGAAATGTCATGTTTCACGAATTTAAATTTGCATGATAATAACTCACCCAGGAATATGTTTTTGCTTATCAGAATTACATGGAAACTGGTTAAAGTAATGCCTTTTATATGAGTTAAGTCATGAAAAGTATTGTATGTATTCAGTAAATAAATAAAATTTTATATATTATAAAATGCTTCCGTATATTTTATACTATGCTAAACGGTTCTCAGAGAGTTTATAACTCCCAATTTGTGTTCATTGTGAGGCGAGAGAAATATAAATCCTGGCTTTTAATTTATTTGAAGTTCCTGAATGAATAAATGTGGTTAAAGGAATGTTGTAAGAACAATAAGATAACGAGTACAAAAGCAGTTTAAGTATGAGGAATATTTAATACAAAGAAAAAGAAAAACACGCACACACTCTTTTTCATTTTTTTAAATGCAAATATTCCAAATCATTTGATAACAGCCGAGATTCGTTAATTCTGAAAATTAATCAGTTTTCTTTATTTACATGATTTTCCTTTTAAGGAATTATTTTGTAAGATATCTAATAATTTATAGCTTCGATTCATTTAGGAGTATTTTCTAATTTCGAAATAAATCATCTAGAAAATAAATTGGGTTTTTCATTCATTTAAATGCGTATGAAAAAGATGGTTGTTTAAATGTAATAAGACAATTTCGTTTAAATGACAGCGGAAGGCAAAATAAATCTTTAATAATCGTAAACTGTTTATTTACTAAGTATTTTCTTGAAGTTACTATATCTTTTCTATGAAGATTCTTTTTAACTGAACGTTTACACTATTTAGCTTGCATTGTGTAAGGGATGTGTTTCATTCATTACAGTCGAACCTCGTTATAGAGAACCTGGCATATAACGAACTCACGGATATAACGAACGAAAATTTTGGTCCCACCGTTTCCCTAGTGTACGTAATTTAATTAGTACTATTTGGTACCTGTCAAAACATGACGGCTAGATTCATGGCGCAGAAACATTGAGTTTCTAAAGCCAGTACTAATACACAAAATATACTCAACACATTATTGCCAAATGTTGAAAATCATAATAATGAGCAGAAACGAATTAGTGTGTTTAGGCGGCCAAATTAGTGTGTTTAAGCGGTGCTTAGTGAGTATCACTGAGCATGCGCAGAAAACAATTTTTTTAAATTGTAAATTATCGATAATTAAACAGCGCAAAATAAACGATTTCGATCAGGTTTAATCTTATATTACACAAACATAATTACTATAAAAATAAAAATGTCAGAGAGAGATCTAGAGAGACTCCTTGGAATAAACGTGATTATCATTAAAACATGTCACTGAACATGCGCAGAAACACAGGGTTTCTAAAGCCGGATTCAAGCATGCCACTGTGGATGCGCAGAAATCAATTTTTAATTGTAAATTATCACTAATTAATAGAAATTGCGATTACAAAAACCAAATTTGACAAAGCTACAGATTACAATCTTTCGTTTAAGACCAAAATTAAGTGAATTGATGCAGAAGTTTTCTGTCACGGACTGCCCAAAATGTTGGCTTAGCAACTAAAATATATAGATTGTGTCGGTTTATTGTAATCGATTTTAGTCGATTTAATTCATTAATGAATTTTTTAATACAACATTGAAAACACATTGAAAACACATAATTGAAAACACATTGCAACTAATGAGTTATTCATTTTGCGAACTCTACCATTTTTTTTAATGGCTCGGATATAGCGAACCACCGGATAAAGCGAACAAAGCCTTTGGTCCCTTGAAGTTCGTTATAACGAGCTTCGACTGCAATTGTGTTTAAAATGTCTAAACTAATTTTGTTAATCGTTATACAGTATAGAGATGGATCTATATGATAAAGTACGACTATATAATATACATTAAATAATTTTGTAGTACATTAGCTCTCCAAATTAAGACAAAAGATGGAATATAATATAATATACAGGTTGTAATACTTGTTCTAAGGCCAGATAACAATGCTATCTTATATTGTCAAATACTTTTAAATTCCGGTTATCCGAGTTAATTAATTTACAGATGAACGTGCATGTCAGGAAAACATAGGCAATCCAAAAATTTATCTCATACTTTAATTAACAAACTAACTATTCTTTGTTGCATAAACATTCTACATATTATAATTTAAATAACGTTGGATAAAGATAGTAAAAGCTTCATAGATTTTAAGATTTTCATAATGTGAGTAAGTCTGACAGTTTTTAAACGTAGGATTGAGTTCCTCCATAACGGTCCTCCGGAAAGCAAAATTTATGACGCTAAAACCGTCATTGCGAGTTATAAACCAAGAGTGACAGAGTAGACATATGTAACTTATTTTTCTTACCATCGACCTATTCTGCATAGGGTTATCACTCATCATTCTCTTCGTATGTAGGAATTTTATTTTTTATATAATTACAAGATAAAAAGAACTTTTTATATACCATGTTTTAAAATTTTCTGTTGAATCATATAAATTTGACAATTCTATGTATTAATAAATACTTTTAAAATTTTTTTTGGTGAATTATCCCATCGACTTAAAAGAAAATGAAGTTGATTGAAAGTTGCGTTTAACTTTTTGTTCCCATCCCGGCAGATAGAGGGCGGCACCAGTCTACAAAACAAAATTAACTGAAAATGAATTCAATCGTGCTTAAAGATGGCTAAAAGTATTAAAATAATGTATTGTCATCGTGTTCTGAGCTATTCTAAAATTTCAAATGTCTAGCTAGTCGAGAAGTTAGTTAAAAATCGATTGCAAGATTTGTACTGGACAAACACACACACAAACGAGAAAGCGAGTTAATAAAAACATGGTAAAAAAGAGATAAGCAACGATAAATAATCCTACGTTTAATACCCCACGGTATTTTCGTTAGAAGAGACTACCTGATTTTTTCCCCTTTAACTGCCATAACTACATTGCAATAATTTGTAATCTATTTTAGTCCATTGTTTTATTACACGCTATGGATTATCCACTCACGGATTTTCAGGGGTTTAGTGTATCATTATTTGTAATAGATAGTAGACACTAGGCATTAGTAAAAAAATAGACATTAACAATTTCCTCCTACTACGTTGATATAATGAAAATAAGAAGGATCTATCATTGTATCACTTCATTGGTATCTTTCACAATATGGAGACAGGCCCCAATTTGGAATTTCACTTACACAGAAATTCCAAAAATGTTTTTGAATGTAAGGGATTTCTCCGATTTAAAACGTTATATTCCTATATATGTATTAATATTTTTTCCTTTTTGATAAACTTTTTTCCCCCACAGCAGCTCATTTTTTTAACTTTTAAAGCCTATTTTCAAATAGAGCTTTTATGAAAAAAGTCGATTTATTAAATTCTAGTGCGCAATTCTAGATTCCCAGACGGTTTTAACTTTCCAATATTATTCAACAAGCACGTATAGCTCAGTCCTCCCCTTGTTTTGTTTTTTTTCTAGCTCCTACAATTTTGCATAGAAATTGATTTTCCTCTTTGTTTCCTATGAAAGAAAATTTCAATCACACACACATATATTCAATTCCCACACATACTAGTAATATTTCCCTTTTATGCATATCTTATGAGAAATACTTTTTGAAAGATCTGTTTATATGACGCATCCGACTCACATTTGGAAGCATTTTATTCGTTTACGAACAGTTTTATTCTTTTGAAAAATGTTGGAGAGAAGGTATATTCTATCTTAAATCACATAAAGGCATCCAGCTTTATTAAAGAACTCTAGTTTTATGCCTGTGAGTGAAACTACTCAGATTTAAAAATTGCAAATTCATTATGTTCGTTCAAAAATTGTTACATATTGTTCAACTTCGCATTTGTAGGCTTTCTGAGGAAGTTCTGTTTAAGGACTGTAAGAAAATTTTTTCTTTAACTAAAATTATCCAATATAACACGATTGAGATAGTATTAAGACTATTAAGAAAAATATATTTATCTAATAGCATTATACATAATATATAATACGAGAAACTTGACAAAATGATCTAGCGATTATATTAAAACGGAATGTTATTAAATGGCGGATCCCTATTGTTCAGTTTTGTAATTTTGTAATTTTAGAAACTTTTATATACTTGCTTCAAGACACCAAGAAATATTTATGAACCAGTATTATTTAATACAAACTGACTTGATATTGTTAAAACTATTTATATAATTATAAATGAAATGTATGCAAATAAAATTATGGCATACAATAAAGCGAAAATGTTTCGATGAATACAAAACTGCAGTAGCATACGTGTTGTTGCAAAATACAACAACTCAAGACTTTGAAACAACAAGAATCCATGACAAGAAATCTGGTGTATAGCGACAATGTATATCCATGAGCAAGCTCATGGATCAATGCCTATACTTGCTAGCCCTACCGAACCTTTGTCTTACACTGGAAGAAGGATATGAAGGGTCCAGGAGTAAAACCCGTTTACTCCAAAAACCTCGTTTTGAGAAAAACGAATTTGAAAGTTGAGAGTAATGCGGTTTTTTTATGGAATGCCGGATCTTTATCGTTATTTTTAACGGCTTTAAAGAGATTCTGCCCCAGATATGAATGCACGTGGTGTTAGTACCCCTTGAAAGCTATAAGATGGCTCTGCTAATTCATTTTTACAAAAATTGCTGTAAAGTCGTTTTACCCCCGGACCCTTCATATGCCATGACATCAACTTTCAATTATCAGCAAACATTGACTGATATCTTACTAATCGATCTCAACAGCTTATAAGAAGAGAGTACCATTTAAAGAATACCTATTTTTCAACGACTTAAGGTACCAATTATGGAAATGGGAAAAGGTCTGAGAAATATGCCGTATTCTAGATACCTTTCTTTTCTTTTTCAGATACCACAATCAGAGGAATCATAGCCACATCGTAAAATGATCGTCTAATACGCTTCCAAGAAATTCTAGATGAATTACATATATACCAGGATCTTTTTATGGAACTATTAGAAAAAATCTTCGCTTCTGAAGGGTTGACGTAAATCGATATGCGTCCACCTAAAGGAAATGGAAATTGCGAAATTCCCCCATACTTTTTGTCACGAGGATAATCCACCAACTGGGTGAAATTTGGTAATATTCGCGGTACATCTAACTTTCAGACCCTGCGATATGTGCGATTTCCTTTTGACCCAGTGTGAATAAACAGCTGGATAGATGATAAAATGCTGCGCTCAATATTTCATTATCTGCAAACATGTAAAATTTATCTTTAATTCTTCAGATTTCTTCTCTCTGACTCTAAATAAAAGAGACTCTAAATTAATACGGAACGTAAAATTATCCCGTAAATATTTTATAGGTGCAATTTTACGTAAAAGAGGTTTGGAAACGATTAGAACTATATATTCTTATAATTTACTGTTTGATCTCTTAGCAGATACATACTATAGCATTTCTGGTTATATTTCGTTTCTTTACTTATAAAGCTACTTTCTACTTCAAACAAGATTCATTTCTTTTCAAAATGCCAGGTACTTTGTCCTGAGGACATTGACCAATCCCCACCATGAATTTGTTGGCTACTTTACTATAGGATCCCCATATGAGTCAGCCCTTCTTTCTATGTGGGGGGCAGCAGAGGAACTTCTGTGCCTTGCCAGAGATTTGATCATGAACCCAATTTCTAGATGATAGAGACGCTAACCACGACGCTATGTGGTATATTCAGAGAGGATTCAAAAACGTAGAACGCCTCTAATAATCAGCATATCACATCTGTTATTTATCCCCTTACTTCTCGCTCCCGTCAAAATTACGGGGTAAAATTTCACCTTTCATATCACGTGCCCGTGATATTTCCGAGCTGGAGTGTTTGTGTTTAAAAGTAACTCGCCAAAAAGATTAAAAAAATCCATTTCATTTACCCTTAAAAATTTTTATTTCTTATTTTACATACCAGATGGCAGCACCAGACTATTTAAAATGTAATTGGGGATGGTTTTTCTTAAACTAGAAATGGCAGATCAAGAAATAAAAAGAATACTTCGGAAAAAAATAGGCACTTTTATTACCGTTTTCTTAAATTATCCGATCCTTAAAAGATTAAAATGTAGCATCCTTTAACCTCGCACAGGATCAGTCTCAGCCCCCATTTTAAGCAATGAGGTATGTTTTATAAGACTTTTTTCCTAAGTATACATTAGGGAATGCCTATGCTTGAATTTTGCCTGTATGTTTTTCATTTGAAAGAAGATCTTATAAAGCAGAGTTTATATTCAGGAAAAATCTTTTCCGTTCAATTTTTGAAGAAAAAATAAGTAATTTTTTCATGTACAAACTCCATAACTTAATCTGTTATAAAAAACTAACAAACAAATCATTTCAAAATTTGAGGAACTACGCTCTTTTTACTAAACCACCTGCTTACAGACGCAGAAAAAGCAGAGGTATCTGATAATGTATCATTAGAACATTACCATTATGATAATTTTTCATAGGATTTTGACAAGTGGTATTTTCCTTCAGCTGCTAATAAGGATACATCACATTGCTTAGTTGCCGTAGCCTGGCTTTTATCTTTCTCACTCAGATCAAGATTGTGTGAGGTTGTATGGATAAATTTGCCGTAGAATTGCGATTAGAAAGCATTCTTAGCAGTATAAGTGAGAAACTTAAAACAACTAAGCTTTACTTAACAACACACGGGATCTATGTCGATTTTTAAGCGACAGATCAATAATGCTGATTCGAAATCCCCCTTCCCTCCGTTCACTATAAAAATATCCTTTTTTTATATCAGCCGTTTAGCGTCCCTATAGAAAAGACAATCAAGAGACATGACATGCATCTGGATTGTTCTTGCATGACATGGCTGGCATAAAGCGTGTTAAAAGAAATAAATACAATGAGTATCTTTCTCTCTCAGATCAAGGTTGTGTGAGGTTTTATGGATAAACTTGCCGTAGAATTGCGATTAGTAAGCATTCTTAGCAATATAAGTGAGAAACTTAAAACAACTAAGTTTTTCTTAACAACACACGTGATCTATGTCGATTTTTAAGCGACAGATCAATAATGCTGATTCGACATTCCCCTTCCCTCCGTTCATTATAAAAATATCTTTTTTTTTTATATCAGCCGTTTTTCTTGTGTCCCTTGATAAAGGACAATCAAGAAACATGACATGCATCTAGATTGTTCTTGCATGACATGACTGGCACAAAACGTGGTAAAAGAAAAAAATACTATGAGTAAATAAAAGCAAAATATTCTCAAAAGCAATTTGGAAATTCAAATTCTAAGATGTTTCTCACTTTTGAATAATATTCAATGACTCCATTTATCCCATTTCCTTTATTTTTCCCTACTAAACTTCTGACAAATTCCCCGAAAAGCTGATTCCCCCCCCCCCCCCGCGTTTTGTTTCTTATGGAAGAAAATTTCAGTCTTTCAATTCTGAAAGAGTGCTTTTCATATATTTATCTCATAAGGATAGAGTCACGGATATTTGTTTAGATTGAGCATCCGACGCACGTTTTAGGATATATTTTTTTAACAAAAAATACTTTGAAGCGGTATTCTGTATTTCAAGTACATGGTTAAATCCAGCTTTTCTAAAGAATGGATTTTTCTAGGCTTAAGAATTCAGATTTATAACCTTTAAACTTATGAATTTTTTTTTTATAAATTAAACCTTTCTCGGCATATCTTTCAAAAGTTTTATTTTAAATTTATTTATGAATTTATTTTCGGGGAAAACTTATTTATGCCTTCGTTAAGGTAAAATATATAGCAATGGAAAAAAATTGCACAGACAAAGTTTAGAACGACAGCAGAGTTGAGAATATTGAGAGAAATTTTGAATACAGTAATGAATTAATGTGGTGAAGATGGGAATCGTGAAACTATTCAGTTTAATAAATAAAAATTCTGTCTAAAACTAGAAAGACTGAATTTTTTTCTTACTAAAAGAACTTAACGCCGTCATTTTGACGGTTAAAAATAAAATAAAGAATTTAAAATATTTAATTTTTTTTAAAAATGGTTGAATACTTTAAATTTTTGAACTATTTCATACCAATATATAATAAACTAGCTGATAACCCGCACTTCGCTACGGAGTACATTCAAATTAAATACAACGGTGAATGTATGCAATTAATGCCAAAAAAATAAATATGTATATTTATAATAAATACGACGATCAATGTATACAGTTGATGTAAAAAAGAATATGTATATTTATAAACAAAATTGTAAGGGATATTTTTATAGACAAAATAATGTAGAAGAAAATATTCAAGTTAGATGTAATAGGACATACTAAAAAATATAGTACAGTTAATATACACTCATGGACAAAAAAATTAGCGCACCAAGAAGAAGTCGTCAAAATGAAACGAAATTTTACATACGTAATGACTACTTTGATATAAGTAAATGATAAGAAAATCAAAGAAAAAGGATAATTTATTTCAGAGAAAAAGGCAAAAGAACGGAGGAGTTAATACTCCGTTGGACTCCCTCTAGCGCGAATGCACGATGCGATACCATCGGGCATTGAGTCATACAAGTTCTGTATGATGTCTTGAGACATTTCGTTCCATATTTGCTGTAACCTTGCCTCGAGTTCGTTCAAACTCGTGGGATGCCCAACTCGTCGTCCCAAATGATCCCAGATATGCTCGATTGGAGACAAATCTGGGGATCGGGCAGGCCAAGGAAGGGTCGTAACAGTGCGGAGACAGTCTTGTGACACCCTTGCCGTATGAGGCCGAGCATTTTCTTGTTGAAAAATGGCTCCTGGGAGCCGTTGCATGAGTGGCAACACATGTGGTTGCATGATTTCATGATCATACCACTGGGCTGTCATGGTGCCACGGAACAATACTAGGGGTGACTGTGTATTGTAGGCAATGGCACCCCATACCATCACACCAGCTGTGGGAGCGATGTGTCGCTGTACAGCAAAGGCAGGATTGAAGCGTTCACCACGGGCTCTCCACACACGAACACGATTGTCATCGCTGCCGAGATTGAATCTAGATTCGTAGCTAAAGACGACCTGGTTCCATTCCGCTGCAGTCCAGTTTCCTCGTGCGCGGCAAAACTCCAAACGGAGGCGTCGATGGGTGGGCGTCAAGGGCAGCACACGTAATGGGCGCCGAGATACCAACTGTCCTTCAGCCAGGCGCCTTCGTATGGTTCGAGAAGACACAGAGGCCCTAGTGAAGGTGCTACCTGTGCCTGGATGGCGGTCGATGAAGCAGTTGGCTGTACGCGTGCATTTCTTACGATGTGGCGGTCTTCTCGACGACTGGTCTGTCGAGGGCGTCGTGAGCCTGGTCTTCGTGTGCATGACATCTCTCGGGTCCACTGGTCCCAACACCTCCTCACAACACAATCAGAGCGGCCTAATTGACGAGCTACTCGCCTAGATGACCACCCAGCTTCCATCATCCCGACGATTCTCCCCCTCTCAAACTGCGACAACTGCTTATATTGTCTTCGAACACGGCGTAATGGCATGTCTATCTCAGCTCTTCTTTTGTAAATGATTCAGAACACTCAAACAAGCTTTAGTTACCTGTTTTATACTCCACAGAGTACGATGTTCAACGCCCTCTACCGGCTATACGTAATGCGCAATCACGCTGCATTTCTAATCATTTGCATATCTCCCCGACATGTACCTTCATTGCAAGTTTCATTACGATCCCGCAATTATTTCTTGATGCGCTAATTTTTTTGTCCATGAGTGTAGTACAGTTTGAGGAACATAATATCGTTTATTGTATTTTAATATTTTTTTGGATAATGTCCAACCGTCTGCCGCATTAGCAAGAAAAAAAAAATATTTTTTTGTCTATTTAGTTGTTATGCACGTGGCGATAAATTTATTTAAAGTACCAGGAAAAGAAATCACGGGATCAGCATTTAATAAATTAAATTCTAAAATTTTATCTTTAAAAATTCACCAAAAATCAGAAAATGGAGATAAAGATTCAAAAATTCTCATTTTGAAGGAATTTTTTTTATCTTTCTCGTGATATATTTTTTATCTTTCTCGTGATATATAAATTTTATAACCCTCACATTATTATTTTAAATTCAAACTTAAAAAAAGTTGCTAAAGCAGCTTAAAAATTTTATTTTAAAAAATCTAAGAAGAATTTTTCAAAAATCTTTTTTTTGTCTATTTCGTTGTTATCACGTGACGATAAATGTATTTAAAGTACCAGAAAAAGAAATCACTTGATAATCATTCAATAAACATTAATCTTTAAAAATTCACCAAAAATCGGAAAATGAAGGTAAGATTCGAAAAATATTTCATTTTAAAGGCATTTTTATGATCTTTCTCGTCAAACAAATTTTATAACCCTCAGATCATTATTTTATCTGCAAACTTAAAAGAAGTTACTAAAACAGCTTAAAAATTTAATTTTAAAAAATCTAAGAAGAATTTTTCAAAAATCTTTCTTAGTGCACCCCTACACTATAAGAAGAATCGCCATGCAATATTTCAGCCCTTTAGGTCCAGCGGTTTGGTCTGTGTGTTGTATGTTAGTGAGTCAGTCAGTCAGTCAGTTACGGAACTGTTTTATATATATAGATTAGTATATATTTAGATATATTTTTATGCAGGTATGCCGAACTGACAACCTGGTATGGTATATCCGTTGAAATATATGCCTGGTTTGTGCAGTCCTTATTTTTTAACACCAATATTTTTGAAGATCCAATATTTCTGTTATTTGCAAAAGAGGGAAGAGCAAAAAGTAACTAACATTTTTCGGGTATTATTTTAAAAATTTCTACCTGTTTACCATATTGCTTTCAAATGTACGGCTTTCATTCTTAGTAGATATACAACACATTTTCTGACCATCCTTACTATCGAAAATAATTTTGCAAATGTATGTGCCTATTTGGCTTAAAAGTAGAAAAAGTCATAAAATTTCAGAAGCCTGAGGACATAAATACAGATATAGAGCTCAATAGTATGTCCGAAACCGTCATGGCGGCGGCCGTCTTTCTAGTGCTAAATGACATTTTGAAGAATTCAAAATTGCCTAGTTAAGGAATGCAAAATGTTTTTTTAACGAATATATATATTAGTATCAAAACATCGTATTTTCTTTTTAGAAGTTTGAAAATAATAAAAACAAAATTTTTAGGGCTTCTATTACATTTTTTTAATATTTTCTCGTTTGAATGTTGGCTTCTTTATTTTAAAGATACGGTCTTCCTTCGAGAGGGTTAAATTGACTGGAACGGGCAGCTTAAAGTCAGCTCCAAACCGCTACAAACACTCATGCCAGCCGCGAGGTTTTAACCAGTAATACTTTAACTATTTTAAAAGAAGGCTAGGATAAAAAAATACCTTTAAAAATTGTATTATCGCTTTCAAAATCTTTTCTTTTGCTTCCAGTTTATTAGATTGTTCTTTCGCATCAGTATATTATGCATATTTATTGAAATATGCCATAAAATCGAACATTCTAATCACGTTTCTATACTCAATACGGTAGAATTTCTAATCGGTTTTCAGCATAAAATAATAAACTACGCATTTCATAACCTTTTTTTTTGGTTCGCACACAAGTATTTTTCCCGATAGTAACATTTAAAAAATTCTAAAAAATGCAAAATATTTTCAATATTTTCAGAAAATTAAAGTTTGATGCATATATAAATCAATATGAAATGAATTCAGAATTCCTGATGATTCTTTTATGACACATAAAGCATGATTGAGAAGAAAATTTTTTTCTTTTTGCAGAATGAAACAGATAAAATTGCAATAAAAAAATGCCCAAAATATTTATAATGCTTATATATATATATATATATATATATATATATATATATACCACCTGATTCAACTTGGAATTGGATTATACAAATCATAAGTAGTGGTTAAGAATATATTATACTATCCTTCAGGGAAATATCATGAAAGTTCTTGTAGAGATGCTGTGGAGGATATTGATACTTTTATCTATCCGCTTATACAGTTCACAGTGGTGGATGATTTACGCTCGGAGGGATTATACAGGGCAAGATAAGACATTTGACTTCTTTTTTGCGCTCTGTAATCCAATGCTGCATAGATTTAGCTATCTGTATAGGTGGATTATCATCCTGGAGAACGCTATCTCCTGAAAGAGGCAATGTTTGCACCATAGGACGGACTAGTGAGCTAAAATTTTGACATAGTTCTTCCCATTCAATCTCCTTTTTAGGGTTACAATAGGGCCTGAAGAAAACCATGAGATGCCATCCCAAACCCTGATAGATCTACCTCCATTATTGAGAGTTGAGATGAGACAGCCAGAATCTTTCGTTTGTGTAGGTTGTTCTCCAGACTTATGCATGTCCGGTTGCGAGGAACAATGTGAACAATGATTCGACGGACCAAATGCCATTTTTCGACATATTTCTCGACCGGGATTTGCGCTGGTGGCACCATTGTGGACGACATTTTTTATTCGCATCTATTACAAGTGGCTTGGGAATAACTACTCTTCCGTAAATGCTTTGTTTATGAAGTATCCTTCGACCTCTAATGGTTGATACCAGAACATGTAATGCCGAATGAGCTCGTCGGATATTTTGGTTGCAGTTGTTTTCTTTCTTCGTGTCACAATCCCTTTCAATACCTCGTACGTCTCTTTCACCCAGCTGTCCCTTTCGTCCACTATTCTGTTTGTCAAAGGATGTTTTTCCTTGCGTGTTCTGTATGCTATCATGACTTTCAATACCATAGCTCGTAAATCCCCCAATAGTGTGGGGGTTGCAGTAGCAGGTACTCCAATTTAAACGAGCTCGAACAATTTGCACTTTTTGTAAGGTCTACAAGGTTTGATGTTTTACGCTGTTCCCCCAAATGCACGATGCCCTTAGCTTCATTACTGCTATCTGACAGTAGAAAATACATACACTATATTATATAAAGTAATATCGGTGGCCAGACTTGTTTTTTAAGTAATACGAAGCACATTCATAAACACCACTAATATTTATAGGTGTTTCCATTATTTTAATAAACTATGATGAACTCTAAATATAATTCACTTTACACTTCATTAACAATTACTTGTTTTTAGTGTCTTTTAATCGAAGTTCTAATCTAGTGTAAAGCAATATCAAATTCTTCAGCCCAAGCACAATACAACATAAAAATCATCAGGCCTTATGCAGTTTGTAAACAGTTTTTGAAATTTTTTGATCTGTGTCGAGATTATTGGAACGTTACGAAATGTTATAAAAGTTTTATATAAATAACGAATGATGACGCTGCTGTTTCAGAATAAAATACCTTTTTCAAAAAGGCCATACTTTATTTGTATACCTTGGGTCAGAAATCTTTAACCAATAAATTTTGAGTGGACACTTCATATTGACGTATCATTAGTGGGGGCATGGTGCCATTTGCCTCGATCTGTCTAAACAAGTTTTTTGTATGGGTATTTTCCTGGACTATTTGGGCGCCAACAACGAAGAAAGTACTGTCACGTTTCATCAATACGGATAGGTACAAATACCGCTTAAACGATCTCACGGTTTTTGAATCTAATGATGTCACCTATGGTTATAAAACTACTGTTACTACACCTTACACGGGTTTACACATGCCTTTCACGGGTTTGATGAATAAAACTTTATTACAGTTAATTCCAATGTGGAAGAAGCAGTATTTATCTGGCTGAAGTACGCCTCTTACGTTAACGTGCTAGGTGGTTCGTTAATGATTAGATTTGAGAACTGAGTCGTCCAAAATAAATTTATATACATTGAAACTTCTCTAGACGACAACTCTTATTCAACGGCCACCCCTCTAAACGAACATATTTTGTTCAGAAACAACTGCTCTGTATATACAATGTTATGGAAGAAACTTCTTATCGACGGCCACCTCTCAAAACGGCCGCTATTTTTCTGAACCATTACTGGCCGCTATAGAGAAGTTTCACTGTATTTGAATCGATACTTTCGATTCATTTCTCCCTTTTATCGATTCTTACCAAAGTCCATGTTTTAATCTCTTTTATGTGCTTATTATGAAATGGTATTAAAGATAAAAGGAGGTTTAATAAATTCTCATATCCAAATACTAAATTCTTTTAAAGGTCTCACATTTTAATGTCTTTTACTAAGCACCCAAACTCCCTTTTATATTTCTTTAGATTAAGCTTCAAACGATTTTTAGTAGAAATTGGATTTTTCTCCTTTGTGTCCCACGAAGGAAAATTTCAATCACGTTCTTTTGAAATTAAGGTAAAATTTCTTTTTATATCTATCTCTTAAATATAGAGATTTGATTATTTGTTTATACGGAGCATCTGGCGCACGTCTAGAACGTTTTATGATCCTGACCGATTTAATTTTTTTTTTTTATCTCCTGAGAAAAGAGTTAGGAGATAATCATCCAGTCTTCAGTCAAATGATTGAATTTTTTTTCAGTGATTCAGGATTGTTATTTTCTGCACTGATAATAAAGCTTAATTCTTCGAGTACTGAAAATTGAATTTATTACTGCGTTGTTCAATTATCTCTCCTATGCAGGTTTTTGCAACGGAACTGCTTCTTGGGAAAATTTCATACTGTATTTCAATAATATTTTATCGGATAAAAAAAAGAAATTTTAAATGATAAGAAATTATTACGCTGTCAAAGATTTTAAGACGTTAAATAGGAATAAATTTTGAAATCAGTCTGATATCCTTAAAAGAAGCTTATATTTGGGAATCGAACTTAGTGTGTTGGTAACTTTAAACGCGACTAAAATTAAATGGTTACTCTAAATAGAAGAAGGATAAATACCACTCAGTATCAACGTGCATTAAAAGATGACTTCACAAACTCAAGCTAACATACTGGTATAAAACAGAATACCCGATTGACGATTATAACACTAACGCAGATCTTCGAAAACATGCGAATTTTATCTCGTCTCACAATATTTCGATAGCTACTCACCCGTGTCACTGCTCTCATTTCAGAACTAACTTACTTCTCTCGCGTAATCCTTTAACGCCTCGCGTACAGTAGCGAATATTCCGTGAGTGGAAATTCCGGGAAGACTAACCAAAGCTCGGTTTATGCACATAAATGATTTAGACGGCTGCAGACAGACGGTCGCCTGGCGACATAAACGCCGTAAGTGCTACCGACGACTCGCAGAACAGTAAACCAGCTACAAAAGGGAAGTTGCCGACCGGATGCGCCTAGTCGTCTGGGAATGTAACTGAATAAAGAAAGGCGGCGTTTCCCAGACCTTTCGAGAACGTTCAAGGTAGGTATATAAAGTCGCCGAACGTGAATTCACAGATTCAGAGATTAAGTTAAGAGTGATGCTGGAGTCGCAGACAAGGAGATACTGCCGGGCCTAGAAAGACTTGAATGAGCTCAGCGATAAGTCAAGTCTGACCGTCCTCGTCGATGTCGTGAACCCACGAATTTAATTTATATATACAGTATGCCCACTAAAGTCACTTGCCACCCTCTTAACTTCGGAACGGTTGCTGCTAAATTCATAAAAGTGGTGTCTAGGTATAGTAAAGTAGCCATGCGCTACTGAATGAAACCACCTACCGTACCACCTGGTGGAAAACTGCGGCATTCCTATTTCGAAAACGGAACGAGATAGGGAAAAAAAGTGATTTACAAATTTGTAGAGAATCAGCGTTTTAGTACGAAAAGATACCTTGTGGACATTAATTCAAAGAATAGAACGGTTATAACGTTCATTTGTTTTTTCGTGATTTCCTACACTGTGACGTCACGAAACTTGAACGGAAGGAGAAATAATTACTTTCGGGCAAAACACGACACCGCAATGTGCAGAGTGGTATATCGCTTGTGATCCCTAATCAAAAGGACAGCTGTTCAAACCCCGAGGGTTGCATCCTTGTACTGATTGTCTTTATAAACAGAGTTGACAATGCGCAGATTGTGTAAAATAGTGTCACATCAATTCAACGCAACTTGCTCTTGGTGTTCGAAACTTTTGCAGTATGCAAATACGTAAAAAACGTCACGCCTGTCCACCTGAGACAGCTATAAAAGAGACATCTTCTTGGAGTTGTAGTATGTTGATGCTCATCGTCATGGCTGAGTATTCCAAAGCTGAGTATTGTGAGATGGTTTTACTGTACGTAGAATGTGGATGCAAGACACAATCAGCTGCAAGGTTGTACCCCGCAGTTTCCCTGCAGGCCCGCATCCTTCGAATCCAACCATCCTAACTATTGTAAAACGTTTAAGGGAGACTGGCTGCGTTACTAGTCGACCTCGATCTGGCAGACCAGCTAAGGTAGGACGGCAAGTTCAATCGGATGAGGTATTAGCATACGCCCTCACATATCCAAAATTCAGCACAAGAGAGATCAGTCAACACTGTAGCCTCTCCAAAAGTCAGGTTGGAAAATCCTACGCGAATTAGGCACTCATCCATACTGACCAACGCCTCAACAGGTTTTAGTGGACGGGGATGCCGAGCGACGCTATGCATGGTGCAACTTCGTCATGAATCAAATACGGGTCCAGCCGACATTCTTGGCAGATATAGTGTGAACGGATGAGGCATGCTTTTCACGGAATGGAATGTACGATAGGTAAAGCACCCATTACTGGGCGCTGGAAAATCCTAGATGTTTTACCGACTTTCGACATCAAATGCAGTATTCTATTAACGTTTGGTGTGCAATTTACAATAACAAGCTGATCGGATTAATATTTTACAATGGCACGTTAATGGGTGCAAGATATTAACAATTGCTACAGAACGTAATACCCGATTTTGTGGAGAACCTGCCGTTGTTTAATCTTAGGAATGCCTGATGTCTTCATAACGGCGCGCCTGCTCATAAGACATCTCCAGTGAAGCAGTACCTCGTCAAGGAATTCGGTAACCAAATAATTGGGTATGGCGGTTTCGAAGAGTGGCCTCCACGTTCGCCTGATCTGACTCCACTGGACCTTTTTCTGTAGGGATACCTGAAACAGCAGGTGTATGCGACCGCTCCACAAACATTGTAGGACCTTAAACGACGCATTACGGACGCTTGTGCCAACGTGTCCCGCTCTACGCTCCAACGTGTGCGACGGGATATTCAAACGAGGATCCAAATGTGCATTGTAGCTGACGGTGAGAAGTTTGGACATCTCAAATAAAGGTATATTGTTATAACTTGTTGCTTTTTCTTTCTCAGATCGTTTTGTCACGTCACAATGTAGGAAATCACACAAAAAAATGAGCGTTTTAACCATTCTATTCTTCGAATTAATGTCCACAAGGTATCTTTTCGTACTAAATCGAGGATATTCCACAATTTTGTAAATCACTTTATTCCCTTATCTCGTTCCGTTTTCGAGATAGGAAAGCTAGCTCCGCATTTTTCCACCAGGTGGCGCGATAGATGGTTTCATTCAGTATCGCATGGCTACTTTACTATACATAGACACCACTTTTATGAATATAGCAGCAGCCGTTCCGAAGTTAAGAGGGTGGCAAGGGACTTTAGTGGGCATACTGTATATATATATATATATATATTGTAAATAGCCTGTATGTAGTGGAGAAATGCAATTAAAACATAAGATGGAATATATTGGCAGTCTTTTATTTAAGTCAAAGTCCTTACAATACCCCTCATCTAAAAAATAGTTGATTATTCTTTGGTTTCGACTTCTAGTTGAGGGCATTAAAACTCTCATGGACTTTCAGTCAACTCCTTGTGCCCTTTTTCCTTTAAGTAACTTGGGGTTGTTTAGTATAGTCATACCAAACGGAAATTAAAATTCCCGAAAACTTTTGAATGAATGTGCAAGATTTTGCTATGAATTAGTGTTGGAAAGTAAAGTGGAAAACAAAAAACTGGTTGAAAAGAATTATCAATTGAGTTACACCTTACCAATTAGTTATGCTTGTCCCATAAATTCTTTTCTCTCACCCCATAACAATAAATTTAGGTCTCCTATAAAACATTTAGGCATTTGTGATAGCACGCGTTTAACTTAGTTTTTGGCCTCATCTTGTCTTATATGCACAGATATTCAAAGATGCACAAATATTCATGTTAATATTTTCCTGATTCACCATTGGCTGTTTTCTTACGAGAATTCAGAGTTCAATTTTTAAAGAAATGCTGGAGAATGGAGAAATTTTCTTATAAATTTCCGTGAACCCTTTACCCAATTACTGTGACATAATGAAAGGTTAACATTATGAAAATAGCTTTGACGTTTTCAGTGATGTCTCGCGACGCTAGTACCTAAAACTAATGTAAGAAATTATGTTTAAAGACTCTCTCTGATATTTTACATTGCGCCGATGTCACAAAAATAACACATAGAAAATATTATTCAATAGGAGTAAATAGAATGTTATGAAACATCCTTTTATCTGCATCTTCAAAATAAGCTCTCATTTGGGTCTCAACTCCAATGCGACTTATATGTGGGCTGTCAATTTAGTTACACTTATGATTGGGGGCTTTGGGGCATTAATGCAACAATATGCATCTCATGCGTACTCAGTAGCCTTGGACCTATTTTTCACATTCAGAAATGCATAACCGATTGAGAACGCACGAAGAAAAAATAAATCCAAATAGAGAATTTTTATATAATTTTTCAAATGCTGGTAAAATGCAGTTACCTAACCGACGAAGGAACGAACTTTTGCCTTTCCCAAATGACAATACAAAATTTAGTGTGCTTTAATATGATTTTTGCATTAATAACCTCTCCTACGGGGTCCTGATACATCTGTTTTTACGTGATGCTACAGAATAATCGACGCCATGTTATTGTTAACATGCTTACTGAACAGCTTACAATGAATAATAAATCGGTATTTGATTTCCAAAGGTAATTTAACGAATGATTAAAATATATAGTTGATATCTAGAAATCAATATATTGAATCAACTTATAATCCACACTCACGTGCACGTTCAAAAATATATAATTTTGGTTTTGTTAATAAAACACACAAATATAAGCTTGCATTGCAGCATTCCACCACAGCAGTCATATCCATAGGTGTTAATTCCCGTGGAAGGTTCAATGTAGTCATATACTCTGCTGAGACTTTAATACTCACCAATTATTTATTGAATTCGGTAGAGATGTCTTTAGATTATTACTAAATGTTCCACATTGTACTTATATTTGTAGCAGTTTATAATATGAAGGAAAGAGATAATACCAACAAATTTGTGCTCATTAAACATCATATAAAATTATCCGTTTACATGTTTACATAGTTTTCACCCGCTTAGTATACTTGTATCTACCCTGTGAAATTCCCTGTTTCCTTTATCCTTAAGGTAATGTATATACTAAACTATGAAATCACCATAAACTAGATCTGACGAAGTTTTCTACACTAAACACAATTAGACTACACAATTAGACTACACATTTATTACAACACAATTAGACTACACAAATACCGTACTCAATTGTTAGCAGGCAACGGGGAATTATTTATCGCGTGTGTTAATCCCGGTAGTTAATTTTACGGAAACCCTACCAGAATTCAGCCATGCCACTGCTTATACATACGCCACACTAACCTTTCTGCCTTCACTTTATCACCAGGTCACTGGAACTGGAGCTAACTTCAAAAAGCCTTCGATAAACTTGATAATGTCTAGCTGCTGTACGGCAAAGCGATCTTCACTCCAATTGTTTTTCGTTCTCTGTTCATCTCCGTCCGACCTCGCCTTGGAGTGTTGGCTCTCTCACTGTCAAGCGTGTACGCTACCCATGGGGATTCCCGTCTAGTAGAAAAGCGCCGCTTATTTGCGTAATGCACTTCTTCTTCTTCAAACGACGATTTATTTAAAGCAGGGGGGGGTGATTTTGATTCAATACTTCACAACCCCTTACCACAATTATGAGTACAGCATAACATTTTATGCTTTTTCATAGATATAAAGATAGTCAAAATAATCCTTCAAACATAAATTAAGAATATTGAACTTCTTTTCGGAAAGTTTGTATTTTGTTTTCTTCTTATGAATATTTTCTTTTGAAACTCAAAATCCTGAATGTGTGACAACACGCTATCTTTTAAATGTCCCCAAATCTTTCGATCGATTAGCAACTCATTGTTGTCATTCTCATACCTCACATTTTCGAATGCAGTTTTCATGAGAAAAGTTCAGTTTATGAAATCTCAATATTCAATACTGAATTCCCCGATGGTTCTCACTTTTCGATATTAAACATTCAAGCATATGTAATCCCCCCCCCACACACACACTTTCCCTTTCCTATTTTTTTTTTTTTTTTTTGTAGTCGGTGATAATTTTCCAAAGGCATTGATTTTTCCTCTTTGTTTTTAAAAGAAAAACTTCAGTCGTATTCTTTTCAATTCCCAAGTATTTTCTTTTCTTTTTAATAGAAATTATAAGATTTATGATTTCAATATTCGGTTATATGAATTATGTCACCCATTTTTTTTATCTTTTTTTGTACGTTTATATAAGAATTGATTCTTATAAAAAAACTTCAAAGCAATTATATAATCTTAAAAACACCAGTGCATAAGGAATAATTTACAAAGGATATTTTATTACGCATAAAATTTAATTTTAAGATCTGATCAAATAAAAAAATATATACATTAATGAACAGTTTTTCTTTCGGGCCTTTTTCTACAATTCATAATTGTGCTAGGTTATGAAGAAATATCTTATTTTATTGTTAGAAACTGAAATTTCGTAGACTGAAAATTTATCATTTAACTGTATTTGAAAATGTGACTTATGAGAATGGCAAATATGAGGTGCTAATCGATCGAAATTGTTGGTGCCATTTAAAGGATAGCGTGTTGCCACACATTCCGCATTTTGACTTTAAAAAATTATTCATAAGACGAAAATTAAAAAAAACCGTTCTAAGAAAAGTTTAATATTCTTAACTTAAGTTAAACGGGCAGTTTAAAATTATGTTTAAAATTATGTTTGCAGACTGTTGCAGCCATCTATCGACCGGAATGGGAACGAAAAGTTAAACGAAAGTTAACTTCCGATTAACTTCATTTTCTTTCAAGTTGATGTGATAATTCATAAAAAAAAATTAAAAAAGTATTTATTAATACATTGAATTGTCAAGTTTATATGATTCAACAGAAAATTTAAAAACATGGTATATAAAAAGTTCTTTTTATCTTGCAACTATTTTTTAGTATTATCTAACTCTTTCATAGCATAAACTACTACAAATACAAGTGTGGTGTGTTTTATTTAATAATAATTTAAAGTCATCCCAACTGGATTGAATAAATAATTTGTGAGAATTAAACGGCCAGTAGAGTATACAGTGTCAGTAAACCATATTAGACCTTACTCAGGAATTAATGCCTAAGGATATTACTGCAGTGGCGTCATCATGCAACTACTGTGCAACACTGCTTTAATCTTATAAATAATTATCATAATTATCAAACTTAGAAGATCGCATAAGGGATGCTATGCCTGGTTTGGATCCATGCCATGTGTTAAATAATGCAGGCAAAGCATCAGGTACACTTAAGGGGGTCCAGGACACAAAATTGTTCGAATTTTCGAAAAAATTTTATTGCATTAAAAATTTGTGTGTTCTTTCATGCTCAAAATTACGTTTAAATCATGTTTCTATCTTAATTATAACAGGAAAAATTATTATTCTTTTTGCAACATTCTAATAGTAGCAAAGCGTTGTTTAAACCTGTAAGTGCGTTTTTCTCCATGATGGGTTTTTTCCCCATTTCTAGCATTTAAATTGTTATAAGTCAAGAACCGTTAAAGATAAATGGTTGAAACTTGGAATATGTCTTTTTCAACTATTTTACTTTAATTTTTATTCAGCAAACTTGAAAAAAATATTTACTTTTGAAAATATGATTTTAAAAATATGTTACATTATTTATTTTTTTGTAATTTTTAATATAAATATTTTTATTTTTTTTCAAAAATTAATATTTAAAAAAAATGTTTGATCAAAATTAAAACTTATATATTTCTGTTTAATTAAATAAAAAAGAATTGAAATTCGACAAATATTTCGAGTTATAACAATTTTAACTTACCCCACATTTTTAAAATTTTTAAAATTTTAAAATTTTTTAAAAACATTTTGAGAAGGTTTGTGAAGTGATTTTGTTTACATATTATATGGTTAACCATCACAAAAAAATGAAAAATTTTATCTCAATAAATAAATTTTTAAAAAAATTTGTCCCGGACCCTATTAATATAACAATTTATTAAATTCAACAGGTCTTGGATAATACACAATTAAAACACATTCATTATAACATATATTGATTAGAATTGTCGCAGAGCCATAGTTCCTTAAATATGTTTAGAATGATGGAGAGAGAGAGTGAAGAGTGAAAGAAAGCGTACTCACATGTTGATCATCATGTCCACTCGTTTATGTCTACTGATACAAGCCTACTGATAGAACTGAATTTTCCGAGTAGCCTTTGCGGGTCAAAACCGGCCGACAAGTTGCTAATGATCTTCTAATTAAAAAACTTTGAGTACGCTCCCTAACACTATAATGCGATAAATCTTATTAATAGAGATAAAATAGATGTGACCACAGCTGTAATTAAAAAATTACATTCGTGGGAAGTTCTCTGCACGTTAGTCGGCTTTTATTTTTATCTAGATGAATACCCGTGCTTCGCTACAGAGTACATTCAAATTAAATACAACGATCAATATATGCAAATAATTTGTATGTTTAATATCCATAAAATATACTAATTGGAATTAAATTCTTTAAAAGCTTCCATCTCAATTATTCTAGTGGTTATATTTTATCTATTACCCTATTTTAAAATTTTTTGTCACTTTATTTCGTTTTTATGCACGTGAAGCAAAATTAATTTAAAGTATCACAAAAAGAAAAGAAACCACGCGATCAGCATTTAATAAATTAAATTCCAATAGTTAAGCTTTGAAAATTTACCAAAAATCAGAAAATGGAGGTAAGGATTCGAAAAAGATTTCATTTTAAAGGAATATTTATGTTCTTTCTCGTAATATGAATTTTATAATCCTCAAATTATTATTTTAAATGCGAACTTAAAAAAAGTTACAAAAAAGATTAAAAATTTAATTACTAAAAATCTACAAAGGATTTTTCAAAAGTCTTTCTTAGTGCACCCCTACACTATAAGAAGAATCGCCATGCAAAATTTCAACCCTTTAGATCCAGCAGTTTGGTCTGTGCGTTATCTGTCAGTCAGTCACTCATGGAAATATTTTATATATATAGATGATTTTTTTTCTCATTGATGCTCTTCGATCATCGATTCATGACTGGGGTATTCAACTTATATGGTACGGAAATGGACGATCATGTGTTCTTTAGTAGATAAAAAGCAGTGAACAACACAGCGATGGCATCTTGTAACGTCAACGTATACGTCTCAGTCATAGAATAAACTAATATAACGTTATCTTTTACTTAAATTCTTACAGTAAGGGTTGCTGTGCACTAACCCTATTGGATTCGCTCACCTCAATGTTAGCCTATGGAGAAAATATGTCCGAGGACCGCTGACTTGGATAGAAATATTTTTTTTCCAAAATTTCGAATTCCTTAATAGAGAAAGAAATTTTACACCTTCGGGCATTTTTACCATGTTTTTATTAACTTGCTTTCTTGTTTGTTTGTGTGTTTGTTTGCGTGTGTGTTTGTCCATTACAAATCTTGCAATCGATTTTTAACTAACTTCCCGACTAGCTAGAAACTTTTATAATAGCTCAGAACACGATGACAATGCCTTTTTTAAATATTTTTAGCCATCATTAAGCAGAGTTAAATTAATTTTCAGTTATTTTCATTTAATTTTGTTTTGTAGACTGTTGCAGCCATCTATTGGCCGGAACGGGAACGAAAAGATAAACGCAAGTTAACTTCCAATTAACTTCATTTTCTTTTAAGTTGATGGGATAATTCATCAAAAAAATATTAAAAAAGTATGTATTAATACATAGAATTGTCAATTTTATAAGATTCAACAGAAAAGTTAAAAACATAGTATATAAAAAGTTCTTTTTATCTTGTAATTATTTGTTTTTGTTTTAATGCTAATAATATTTTAAAATTTAAATTATTCGGGGTGGAAAATCTCATATAGTGTGTTTTAAAGCCTCCTAAATTCCTTTGGTGGACGAAGTTTATAAATTGAATTCTGTTTGAAGGTGCAGAAAAGTTCAGACTATCTAAAAATATCATTTTTATTGGACTATCAGCATTTATATAGTTGTAAATAATAGACAAATTTTCTCCACAGATAAACATTGAGTTGAGACAATCCAATAGGGTTAGTACACAGCAGTCTTAAGGACGCATTATATTTATAATCATTCGCGAAGTCAATTACAATGTCACTGGTCAGCTTAGGAATGGAATTTCACCTATAGATATGTCCTCTAAAGTAGATAGTCAATATTTTAAATTTTGACGTGGCATGAATAAAATTCAAACTGCATATAAATTTTAAGACCTGATCTTTTTGAAATGCAGTGGAAAATTGATGATATTACAGTCTACGGAACTAATTCAAAAATTAGTCTAGCATACATGTGTATTTTACTAATTTACTTTCATTTGTGTGTTTTGTACTTATATTTATGTAGGTATGTGACATTAGACATATATCTAGCTTTCCAACTGCTTGCCAATCACGTCTGGATGTGTAATAGTCTGATTATGATAAGAAAAATAATCGATACTATTATTCTAAGTCATTTTGAATAATTATTTTGGGGGGTTCAGCCCTGATTCCTTTCGAATGGCTGTTAAAAAGGAAAATGCTCATGGGTGGACAATATTGATCTTATCCTTTCAGATATTTGTTAAATTTATTTCGACCTTTTTACTATGTGACATGGCCCAGATATAATTGTTCTGAGATGTAATAAGTTATGAAAATGTGTAAAACATATATGTAAAAAATTTGTAATGACAAATATTTAGAACAGTGTGGTCCAACCCGCGGCCCACCAATTCATTTTTGTTGGCCCTCACCCTTCTTACTGGAGAAATATTTTAATTTAACATTTGGAAAAAAATCGTTTATCCTTCTTACTGCTTTAAGTTTTTAAGACTTAAAATGTAATGACTAAAGTGTAATACTCAAATGTAAGACTTAAATGTGACTTAAATGTAATGCCGTTACTTAAAATTTAAGTAACGGCCATATAATGGCCATATTCTCTCTGCAAATGTTATCGCTGTTTGGCAGTACATACGTGTGCGAAAGTGCTTTTTCTGCTCTCAAACAAATTAAATCAAAAACGAGAAATCGAATTGAAAGAGCTTCACTGGAATCGAGCCCGAGACTTTGCCTTAGTGAACTTACAGTGGACATTGATAAATTTGTATCACGAAAGCAGTGCCAATCATCACAATGATTTATCGACTGTAAAATGAAATGGTATATTAAACTTGTATATTAAGCATCTTTTAATATAAATTAAAAAAAAAAAGTTTTTGAATAATTCGTTTTCTTTCTGGAATGTCTCTGGCCCTCACATAACTATGCTAAAGTTTGATTGTACCTCGGGTAAGTAAAGGTTGGACCACACTGATTTAGAAGATAGATTTGACGAAGAAAATAGGTAACACAGGATAAACGATAATTAAAATCAAAAGTACTGTTAATGATACAGGGTGATCCAGTCTACCTACTGTAGTCAATAAACCTTAGAATGTCAACTTGAGTATAGATTTCATCCGATGTTTTGCAGTTATTCCAGTCTCTCTAACTAAGGTACTTGATGGGAATTGCTCACAATTCAAGACGTCATTTAAAAGCTCAACTGGAGAAAGTTATGAGATAGAGGAAGTGAGAGCAGAGCTGAAGCAACTCGAAGAAAGTCGAGGTTTTTTGTTTTATTCTGTTGGAAAATTACCCCATTGGACATGGTAGCAGCTGCAGTGATACGTCATACAATTTCGACAGTATATCTTTGACAGATTTATCTGATATTTTGAGATGTATTTTGAGATCTAGTTTTATAACCGCAGTGCTCTCCATACCTTTATTCCAAGGGTATTTGAAGTGGGCACTTCTATGGCAAAAGCTGGTTGAATGTGTTTCTCCCCAAACTTGCTTCAATCTATAATGTGGCTTCTGTTCTGTTTTATGAGATCCACAAGGCTAATACCGCTAAAAATAATACAAAAGCAGTCTCATACTTAGGGTATCAGGCTAGGAATCACTCAAGAAGGAACATTAAGTTATGATGAGCGAATGTTAGAGGTCTAATGGTCGGTTAGTTAAGAGTTGTATGTCTATAATACCGCTTGTAAGAAATTTATAGGGGAGGGTGCAGTACATCATTATAAAAAAATTACAATAAGATGGTGCTTGAAATTTTTAACGTAGGATTACGTTCCTCAATAATGGTTCTCCGGAAAGTAAAATTTCATATGTCCTGCGCCATGAGTTAAAATTGTGGCAGCTCGTCAAATGCCCTCTGTATCGCTTGGGCAAGCAGCAAACAGTTAAACAGAAAAATACCGAAAATGCCTCAAACTTTTGACACACACACACACGTATATATATATATATATATATATATATATATATATATATATATATATATATATATATATATATATATATAGATAGATAGATAGATAGATAGATAGATAGATACATACACTCAAGAGCCAAAACATTATGACCACCTGTCAATAACGAGTTGGCCCACCTTTGGTGCGCAACACAGCTTCAACCCGCCTTGGCATGGATGCCACATGTCCTTGGTAGATGGTCGGAGGCAGATTGTACCAGATGTTTAAGCAACGGTCACGCAAATCCGAGATATTGCGAATTGGTTGTCTTTGAACTCTGAGCTGCCGTCCCATGACATCCCAAATGTGTTCTATCGGATTGAGATCCGGTGCGTTAGGCGGCCAGGACATTAACTGGAAATCAGCATCATGTTCCTGGAACCACTCCAACACAATTTTAGCCTTGTGACACGGGGCGTTGTCCTGTTGGAACATTCCATTTCCAGCTGGAAAAACAGAGGCCATGTAAGGGTGCAACTGGTCCGCAATGATGTTCAGATACCCTGTAGCATTCATGGTCTGCTCTACCACAACCACGGGTCCCAGAGACGCCCAAAAGAACGTCCCCCAAAGCATAATACCGCCACCACCTTCCTGTGTATGACCTACTGTACTTTGAGGGAGCAACAGTTCGCCTGGAAGACGGCGTATCCTGACACAACCATCGGCGTGATGAATGACAAACCGTGATTCATCTGACCAGGCAACTCTCTACCACTGATCCATGGACCAGTCGCGATGTTCCTGGGCCCAGCGCAGGCGCAGTTGGCGATCACGCTTGGTCAGCAAAGGCATACGAGTGGGACGTTTGCTGCGTAGCCCCATATCCAACAGTGTCCGTTGAACAGTGTGCTGCGATACTATTCTACTTGGCCGTGCATTGTATTGGACTGTCAGCTGAGCCACTGTCTGGCTCCGGTTTTGCTTCACCATGCGAGACAGTCTCCGACGACCTTCTTCTTTGATAGCGTGTGGACGTCCAACACCATGTCGTCTACTGCTGGTTTCACCGTCATTCATCCACTTTGCATAAGTACTAACAACTGTAGGTCGCGAACAACCCACGAGTCGTGCAGTTTCAGAAATACTTGTTCCGAGCCTTCGAGCCATTACAATCTGCCCTCTATCAAAGTCGCTTAGATCCGCAGCCTTTCCAATCACACACAGAAGTAAGTGAAAGAATGATTCTTCAGACTCTCCAGCAGCAGTTAAATACCACTTCCACCTGATCACGTGCCTTCCACGTCATCCAGGCGAATTCATTGCAAAATGTAGGGGTGGTCATAATGTTTTGGCTCTTGAGTGTATATACATAACACAAAAATACATAGTATATGCATACAAAAGATGTAAGGAAGGATGCGTAATCCTCTTTTAGTAACCCGCGGTAGATTCATTAGAAAAGACGACCTGAATTTTTTTTTAGTTGTAGGGGAATTTAAAATGTTGATTGGAGTGCTTGCACTTTAAGAGACATGGGAAAACACAGTTTGTGTTCTTGGGATAGCTATTTTACAGCATTCAAAAAAATTCTTATATAATTTAATATAAATTTTCCTGTTTATACAAGCATACTTTGTAAGATGCAATATATAAAAAAATGTCATGCTCCACAGTGGAAAGATATAGTATAGTCTCTATTTTTCCTTCATACGATAACATGTGATGATAAGAGAAATATCATAGAAAAAAAACCCCAGCCAAAATGTTTAAAAAAAGGGAAAAAAAGGTTAAGTGCTGGTAATATTTCTTACAAGAACTATTCAACAAAAAGTAGAGAAAAACGATTTCAGCACTAAAAATTTGTTTTCTCGCATAATAACTAGGTATTCTTTTTAAATGTTTAAAGGCAGAAAAAATAGGCAACGGTGTTCTTAATATTTCTAGTGAAAAATTACCCGACGTACAAAATTGTAGTTTTTTATTAAAAGAAAAGAGAAACGCGAGAAAATCTATTTTTCTTCTCGAATATTACGCAAGGCGAGAATTAGAGATCTTGTTCAGAAAAATGTTATCCAGAAACTCTCCGAGTTGAGGTTTGTAATTTTTTTCAAAAATGGAAGACTTGAGAAAAAGACAAGGGATTTTTTTTTCTCTAGGAAATAAATTCAAAGATATTTAGGTATTTTATTTTCTACGAAGAATAATTTTATTTTGTAGATTCGTAAGCTGTTTAGGTTTACATGGATTACATGAAAATGCTTTAAAGGAGAATATGTATTTCTAAAGTATTAAAGTAACCAGAAATTTTGATGAACGAAGAGTTTATTTAAATAAACAGGATTTCATGATTCCCACAAGATACTTCGGTATTAACGAGAGTATTCAGTATTCGGTTTAACAGAGGATGTAAATGTAAAGATAAACCATTAGAGCTATTATGTGGTTCATCAAGAACAGTAACAATATTGATGCATTAAGAAAATACATATACAATTGGCTAATTATGAAAAAAAAATTTTAAAAATGGAGTCTAAATAGTGTTTACGTCCTTATCAAATATGATTCAATTCCTTGTAAGTCCAACATTCACTCAAGCTTTTAAAACTGTATAGTTTTTGAACAGAATGTATCATAACTCTAAATATACCAAAACTTAAGAGTATGCCTGTATTTTAATACAGCAAAATAATGACAATATGTTTGAATGAATGCATTACTCCTGAAACTAACAGAAACGTAATGAAGCAAGTTTGTGTAAAATTGAAACATAAGATACTGAGTTATGTCTATTTTTACTTATATTTTACAATATTCTCAAATTTAATGTAATGTAATGTTATATACATATATATATATATATATGAATTAATAATGGTCCACCTTCATTAATTGACGCCTATTCTAAATTTTCCCGTTAACGTTTCAATAAAGCATAGCACCCAATTTCAAATTATGACCTAAGGATAAACGAACTAACCAGCTAAATTGTCCCTTAATGCACGTGCTGAAGAGTAAGTTGCCTTAAAGTGTAATGTCAAAGTTTATTAAAGACATTTTTAATTATTGTAGATTTTATTGAAGCAAGTAAAATTGAATTCTTTGCTGCTTTATTTTCAGGTAGAACATACAAGGTGCACTCATAAAGTAACCGGACAGTTCTTTATGAATAAGAAAAATATTAGTCACCTTCAAATAAATTTATCTCCTTCAAAATAATCGGCAAAGGTGTCTATACAATTTTTCCAACGTTTTTTCAAGTCATCAAAACACTGTTTATAAGCCTTGGAACTAATCGTCCGCAAAATACGCGTAACTTTTGATTTAATTTCCGAAACGTTTTCAAATCTCTGTCCTTTCATGGCCATCTTAAGCTACGGGAAAAGGAAAAAATCAGCTGGCGATAAGTCGGGAGAATATGGTGGGGGATTTATCACTGTAATTGAATGCTTAGCAAGATACTGTTCTACAGAAATTGCTGTATGGAGCCTAGCACTATCGTGTAAAAGAAACCATTGCCCAGAATCAAACAGTTCCGTCATAACTCGCCTTATCCTGTTTCTTAATCGAAAAAGCGCCTCCTTGTAAAAATACTGATTAATTGTTTGATTTTCAGGAACCAATTCGTGGTGAATAAGTCCTTTGTAATTAAAAAATACAATCAGTATTTTTACAAGAAGGTGCATAAGAAAAGTGATAAGGCGAGTTAGGAAGGAACTGTTTAATTCTGGATAACGGTTTCTTTTACACGATAAATCTAGGCCACATATAGCAATTTCTGTACAACGATATCTTGCTAAGTATTCAATTATAGTGATAAATCACCCATCAAGTTCTCCCAACTTATCGCCAGCAGATTTTTTTCCTTTTTACGAAGCTTAAGATGGCCATGAAAGGACAGAGATTTGAAAATGTCTCTGATATTAAATTAAATGTTAGGCGTATTTTGCAATCGGTTAGTTCCAACGCTTATAAGCAATGTTTCAGTGACTTGAAGAAACGTTGGAAAATTTCTATAGACTCCTTTGGCGATTATTTTGAAGGAGATAAATTTATTTGAAGGTGAGTAATATTTTACTCATTTATAAAAAAAAAAATGTCCGGTTACTTTATGGGCGCATCTTGTATATTCTTTCGCGAAGTAAATATCATAATACTTCAAAAAAATGCAAAAATGAAACCAAGACTTTCTTGGAAATGCTTTCCACATTTTAGAAATAAAATATTCGTGGGTTTATTACTATTTTTATAGTTGTATTATTATCCAAAACAAAAACGTCATTCCAGTTTCCCTGTGATTAGTCTTTGGTATAAAAAGATGAGAATGACACATTTTTAAGAATGAGAAGTACTTAGAAATTAACAATTGTATCTCTGTTATAGAAAAAAAATATTTTTAGATTCTATGTAATTAGTTTATCTCAATTACTTTTCTTATTAAAATACTTCCTGTCCAATTTATATTCAACATTTTTGTGCATTATTTTCGAATTCTGTCTAATTTGCTTTCCTCCTTCCACTTTTGTGGGTTCCCTGTGTTTTTGACATTTTTCTAATTGCCTTTCTCGTTCATGTTTATAATTATTATTTTATTAATGTCAAATTAGTTTACTATCCAAAAGTTTAAGAATTATCGTCAAGTTTTCCCTGTAATTTCCCTTATTTATTCCTTTTCAGTGCGTTAGCACGGTGGACTTGCAGTAGTCCTGTATTTTCCATTTAAATTAGTTTTAAAATTGTTATTATGGCCTTGAATTTTTATAATTAAATTTTTAATTGTTATTATTAATATCATTATTATTACTTTTATTATTATTATTGCTTCTGCTGTTAGTCTAATAGTTAAAATGATTGTAATTATTGCTGTTGTTCTTGTGATCAACTCCCCTCTATCGCGATCTTATGTTTCAGGATTATCCATATTCAGTTCATTTCGGTGATGTATTTATATATATATATAGTATAATAATTAAGATTCTACGTATTTGATTTTGATATTTTAAAGAAATGATTAGTGGACTAGAAGAAATTTCAAAATTACTTCGCTTGAAAAATAATATGATTTTGTAACGTCCGAAAAATAAATGGATTATGATCTTTAATATTAAAAATAAGATTGGAGAAATATGATTTATTTTCCATTTCAGTAATTAATAAGACAACGTTAGAATTAATTTTAGCAGAAACACAAATGTTCTATTCTTGTTACAAAACAAACATTTTTTTTATAAATAAGAAAAATATTACTGACCTTCAAATAAATTTATCTCCTTCAAAATAATCGCTAAAGGAGTCTATAGAAATTTTCCAACGTTTCTTCAAGTCATTGAAACACTGTATATAAGCGTTGAAACTAACCGATTGCTAAATACGCGTAACATTTAATTTAATATCAGAGACGTTTTCAAATCTCTGTCCTTTCATGGCCATCTTAAGCTTCGGAAAAAGGAAAAAATAAACTGGCGATAAGTCAGGAGAATATGATGGGTGATTTATCACTATAATTGATTACTTAGCAAGATGTCGTTGTACAGAAATTGCTGTATGAGGCCTAGATTTATCGTGTAAAAGAAACCGTTATCCAGAATCAAACAGTTCCTTCCTAACTCACCTTATCACTTTTCTTATGCACCTTCTTGTAAAAATACTGATTGTATTTTTTAATTACAAAGGACTTATTCACCACGAATTGGTTCCTGAAAATCAAAAAATTAATCAGTATTTTTACAAGGAGGTGCTTTTTCGATTAAGAAACAGGATAAGGCGAGTTAGGACGGAACTGTTTGATTCTGGGCAATGGTTTCTTTTACACGATAATGCTAGGCCCCATAATTTCTGTACAATAGTATCTTGCTAAGCATTCAATTACAGTGATAAATCCCCCACCATACTCTCCCGACTTATCGCCAGCTGATTTTTTCCTTTTCCCGTAGCTTAAGATGGCCATGAAAGGACAGAGATTTGAAAACGTTTCGGAAATTAAATCAAAAGTCACGCGTATTTTGCGAACGATTAGTTCCAACGCTTATAAACAGTGTTTTGATTACTTGAAGAAACGTTGGAAAAATTGTATAGACTCCTTTGCCGATTATTTTGAAGGAGATAAATTTATTTGAAGGTGACTAATATTTTTCTTATTCATAAAGAACTGTCCGGTTACTTTATGGGCGCAACTTGTATGTTCTACATGAAAATAAAGCAGCAAAGAATTCAATTTTACTTGCTTCAATAAAATCTACAATTTTTAAAAATGTCTTTAATAAAGTTTGACATTACACTTTAAGGCATTTCTGTACGTACTTTGGTAAAAATCATGTCTAGTAACGTAAGATTATATAGAAAATAAGTGATTACATAATATGTGATATATATATATATATATATATATATATATATTGCATACAGCAGTATTGCATAATTGCATTCAGCTTGCTGTGCCGAGCAGATGTCTTCGTGAGCGGCATTTATTTGTAAATGTATACAGGAAATTTAATTGCATAGGCAATTTCTCTTTGTACAAATTTATAAATTTTTTAGCCATCTTTCAGAAGACTTTGATATTTTTAATATGTCCATTATTGTTCTTAAGACTAAATGTTTGCAACTTCTGTATTCATAATTGATGTATTGTTTTGTGTATTGAATATGTATATATTGTTTATGTACCTTTGTATGTTTGTTTTAATGTATCTTTTGTCTGTGAGTTTTACATTGTATCTTACATGCAACACTGTATATGGAATTTTCTGTAGTGTGCATTTTGAATAAATCAATAAATACATAAATATATATATATATATATATATATATATATATATATATATATATATATATATATATATATATATATATATATATATAAATGCTTTAGAAAATAAATATCTGGAAGATTAATATGTACTTTTAGCTCTTACTCGGATTTAAACTACTAGTTTAGCTAGTTGTAAAATTTATGGGAAAAATAACGGTAGAAATAGTTTTACATATTTTTAAATCGTTACTTATAATTCAAGTAAATAGACATCTACGGCGACATACGTGAAAAAAAAGAAAATTTCTATTTCCAAGCCTACAAATAATTGGTGATACAATTTGCAACACCCGTTTGGTAAATCAGAAATCTCGCCTTTTAACATCAAAACAAGTTTAATCGGAGAGGATGCTCCCGAGGAAAGGCGTCATATCCAACTGTTATGATCCCGGGAAAATGTTACCGCAGGAAACAATCACTCGCAATAAAAAAGGATGCCATTTGCCAAATGTTAGACGCTTGTATCTGGAAATGAGTTTTGAAAAAGCTGACTGCAGCGGATCTTGTAGAGAGGAAAGGGCTTCTTTTATTCTATGGGAATAAAAATCTAATTTTCCTGATCCTACGCTATCTTGTTGATACTTTATGATCTAATTCGAAGGGAAGATTTTGTTTCCTCTCAGAGAGTATTCTGCTCTATTCGGGTGCCTTCTGTTACTTATGAATAAAGTCCGTGCTGGATTTTAGAATTTTCTCTATTCGTTCCCCCTTTTACGAAATTCAAGATGTCAGAGTTCTTTTCTCATAGAGCAAAAAAACCAGCGCAGTAAGGGTAAGCCATTTTATACATTGCAAAAGGGAAAAAAACATACGAGTGTGGAACGTTGTGTTGGCCTTTTTTTTTCTCAAAACGGCAATCGGTTTATTTGTTGTTAAATGGAATATATATATATATATATATATATATATATATATATATATATATATATATATAGAGAGAGAGAGAGAGAGAGAGAGAGACAGAGAGTATACTTTCAGAATTATTGGGATTAGCAACGGGTGCTGCAAATTTTAACATATTTTTGCAGACATAGGGAGAGCTTTGATATTTGTCTGAACGGTGATCGTCGTAGAGATTATTTTTAACTTCGATTACAAAAATCGATTTAAAAACATGTAAAATGATTTAGTGCAATCAATTTTAAAAATACTTAACGTAGATTACTTAAAAGCAAATAAGCTTTCAAATTACATGTTGAAATTACCGCTGTTTAATTTATAATTTTTGATAAATGTGTACATACATATATATAGTTTTCCTAATGCATCATATTACACGGAATTTACGAGAATTATTTTTTAGGGTTTTAAAAATCTGCATGATGGAGTATGTGTTCCTTTATGGAATGTTAGGTACAGTGCAGCACTTTGAATACACATAGTTTAACATAACATCCAACATTCAAATTCACTTCCTGAGCCAGATATTCAAATGGCTCAAAGTTATGAATACTTCATTGAGGTTGATGCATCGCTCTTTTGTACTCATAAACATTCAATTCTGTTGAGTATTTGCCATGCAGATGAGTTACACCATGCAGATATTACATTAAGAATACTTAATGACCATCGCTATTTCTTCTCAATAGTGGTAGTAGAGTCCAAACATGAGACCGAATTTCTAATACTTGCACTATGAAATGCGTAAAACTCTTCTACAGAATTATGCATGCATCATAATTTTCAATTTATGCTATTAGTCGGTATTAATACTGCTTCGAAAATGTGTACACTTCGAATTAAGCGTTATTTCATTCATTGACGTATGTATTCATAGAAAGCTATCATGAACTAAGATGAAAAGAATCAATGTGCAGCGTGTTTGTGTTGGAAACTTAAAGAAATAATTCTCTAACAACTAATGTTTAGCTAAAAAAAATGGAAATTAAATTTTTTGTTTATGTAAAATGCGTGCAAGATTTTTCATTTGCTGCAATTTTCAGAGAGATACTATTGAGATCAAAAAGTATCCGTAATGCTTCCCTTAAAATACATCTATATTAGATATGGTGTGCAAACTTTTATCAAACATTTTTACGACTTCTATAAACATCTAGTTATAGTCAGGAATTTATTTCAATTTATCGTCTGAAAATAAATTTGTTTTTAATGAGATAACAATTTTTACTCGATTATTTTCCGAAATGGTGAATGTTATTGAGAAATGTACATGCATTAAATTTTGTTTTCGCAATTAAATTTCTGATGCAAAAGAATTTGAAATGTTTCAAAAAGCAATTAAAGACGACTGTTTATCAAACACAACAGTAATTCATGGATATAAAAAGTTTAGATATGGTAGAGAACCCGTCGTAGATGGTCCGCGATCTGGTAGACCATCCGCTTCGATTAATGATCAAGATATACATAAGATCAGAGAATTGGTGCTTGAGGATCGTCGTTTGACAATAAATTATATTATTGAACAAGTTCCTATATCATTTGGTTCCTGTCAAGCAATTTTAAAACATCATTTAGGGTTGCGACGCGTCGCTTCTCAAGTTGTTCCAAGAACTTTGAATATGCTCCAAACAACGTGTTCAAGTGGCACGAGACATGCTTTCACAAGGGGATTCCCTTCTAAAACACATTATTACCGGTGATGAAACTTGGATATACGCTTTTGATACAGAAACAGCTCAACAATGAAGGGAATGGCGTTTGAAAAGTGAAGCAATACCGAAAAGTCCACATCAAAGTCGCTCAAAAATGAAGGTAATTGTACGATCATTAAGAATATTTAAGAATAGAGCAAAATAAAAAGAACAATATTTAAGAATAGAGAAAAATAAAAAGAACAATACACAAAACTTTCCAATTAGTTAAATAAGATTTATTTTGTTAATGGAATTTATAATAATACAACTGTGATGCAATGGGAATTAATTTTCAAGAATAAGCTAGAATTTACTTACCAAATATGGTGTGGTGGAATAGTTTAAGGAAATCCATTAGTTTTTTTGCCATAAATACGTTTTAAATAAAATACCATAATGTGATTTTACAAAAAAACTTGGATGTTCCGATTTTTAAAAAATAATTGGAATTTCTCAAAAGAATGAAAGAATAGGATAACATGGAATAGTAGCAAAAAAAATTTTCAATTCTACCAAATAACATAGAACAACTAAAAATCAATCACCTTGAAAATTATCCAACATGCATCTATCTTTACAATCAAGAGAATAAATGAGAAAAGTTGTATTAAGTTTAAAGCAATAAATGTATAAACAAATTATTCAAAAAATTCTTAAAAATCAAGAAAGAAATTTACTAATTTAAACATTAATCTTTAAGGTATTAATTCTAATGCACAATAAATATTATATTTAGAACATAAACAAAACAATTTTACAGGTGTTGCCATCTTTTGACAGAAAGGTGAAGCAATGCTGAACAGTAATGTTGACTGTTTTCTTTGATTGTGGTAGTGTTGGGCATTATGAATTCTTACCAACTGCCCAGACAATCAATAAATATTATTATTTGAGTGTTTTGTGCCGTTTGCGTGAAGTAATTCGTCGAAAAAGGCCTGGAATGTGGCGAGAAAACTCATGGGTTTTGCACAACGTTAATGCGCCTCCTCATGTTGCAATTATTATTCATGAGTTTTAAACCAAACATTCAACAAATACGGCTCCACAAGCTCCGTATTCACCGCATATGGCAACGTGTGACTTTTTATTTCCACGGGTGAAATTTTCTCTTCGTGGTCACCGTTTTGGGTCCATTAATTCGATAAAAGAAAATTCTCTACGAACTCTGAAAGGGTTTTACAAAAACGACTTTGAGGTATGTTTTTATGATTGGGAAAAACGCTGGCAGAAGTGCATTGCAGTCGGAGGAGATTACTTTTAAAGGAGATGCAATAAACTTTGACCAATAAATTGCTATATTTTGTTTTATGCCACCATTCCGGGTACTTTTTGATGACTGTAGTATATCACTCGTATTTATGTACTGTGCATTGCGATAATCACATTAATTCTCCTCGTCCTCATGATGGGCTATAAATTAGTTTGAAACATATAACCACCCCTTTCAATTCACTGCGTAATTAAAGAACTGTTCATTATGTATTATTTATCTTTTACAACGTTCTACCTTGGTTAATTTTTTATGATTCCGTCCCTCTGAAAACTTTAAAATTAGCAAAAGAAAAAAATTATTTTCTAATGAACAAACTGAACCATTCTTTGAGTGTAAAAAATAATTTCACTGGAAGAAAAAGTATTCAAACCAAATGAATTCTTTGATGAATCCCATGAAGAAAATTTGAAACTTAACAGTAATTTACGATTTAATTTTTGTGTGAAGCCACACATAAGAATAATATTTTAATTTGCAGAAAAATGACGTAGTAAAATGTCACTGTATAAAAATGCATAGAAAAACCGAATCATTAAAATACATAGTGGAAAGATGCGTAGGAAAACATTTATTTCTGTGGGGGAGGAACGACATCTTTGGTTTTCACCTCTGTAGCCCAACAAAGGCAACCCTACTCTCCTACAATACAAAATGCGGCCATATCTTGGAAAAAAGGCTCGTGGATGCGACCAATGTTAAAAAATAACAGCCACACCAACTGTAGTATATACCATGATCGAGTCAAAAATGGCAAAAATGGAAACTATAGAGAACTATGAATTAAAAGTGACAAAAATGACCAAGAATCAGGCGGGAAATAGTTATATAAAATAATAGCCAAAAAGGAGATAAAGATGGTAATAATAACACAATGACAAAACTTAAACCCACTAATAACATAAACCCATAATCCACATGCCAAAGCGAATAGTAATTTAGTGTCGGAGCTGGCAAATGTAAGTGATATACAAAGTGTAATATTACATAGTGACAACTATCATGAATTTCAAATTATTAAGCTGAATATCGGTGATGTAATGAATGAGGAATTCGGATGCTAAGGATCTAGGATATCTGAACAATTTGTTTCAAGTACCGGGTACCCATAAAAAAGAAAAATATAGCAAACTGTTTGAAATGAATAGGATTTCACGACATAAATGCCAAGAACTAGAATAAATCCTCTTTGGAAATAGGAAAATTTTGCAGTGGTAATGCGGAATGGTTACATGTATATCACAATGAAGAAATTGAAATTTAACTAAAAAATGCATAAGAAAATTTTGTGGCTTTTGTACCGTTACACAGTGATCACTTGCAAGTCTTCACCGCCTGAAATATAGGGTGAGACAAAAGTTCGTAAAAATTTTAAAAATTCATTAAAATGGAAGAAATTATGATAAAGAAGTGCGGTTTGCAAGAAAGGGCTCACAAGGTAGTGGGATGTTTTTAGCAGCGAAATGAAAATTAGATAAAACATTCACCGGTAGAAGGCGCTGATGATCCGAAACAGAATAACAGTGCGTTCCATTCATTTATTCTTGCTATTACAATTGTTCAACATGACCTCTAGGAATTGTACGACATAACTAAGGCGACTCTTAACAGCTTGACCAACAACACTCAATCGTGTAATGATAATATTCTGAAAGCGAATGAGAAATCCTCGTGTATCACGGTGTTTTATTGTAAGATGGATTTGCATAATTCTGCTGAATCTCTCGCATGTCCGCGGCATCTGCCGGCGACTTTTTTTAGCTGTTTTTTTGGTTGCTGCTAAAAACATCCGACTTCCTTGTGAGCCCTTTCTTGCAAACCGCACATCTTTATCATAATTTCTTCCTTTTTTATGAATTTTTAAAGTTTTTAGGAACTTTTGGCTCACTCAGTATATAACTTCGCCTTATTTCGTAAGGAAATTTCCTACGGCAAATAATATAATCAATTGTACTTATATGAAATAATTGAAGTTTTCATAAGCATCATTTACCAATTAATCATATATTCATTTTATTAAGAATCGTAAATTAATAATTTTACGGAAGCATTCGATATATTTCGAACTCAATTTTACGATTTTTATGTTAACGTAGAATTTCTTTTTTAAAAAAAAATCATCTAGGATCTGGTTTACTCATGCATTCCACCAAACTTTTGGTGAATTTCCGATAAAGATTTTATGGTTGTTTTAATTTGTACGCCATGCTTGTTGATTCAGTACGACACCTAATTGCTCAATCCAATATAATGCTCTTTTAGATAGTTTAACTCTTGAATTTCACGGTGTCAGACGTGTATGAGTTCTGAATTTGAATTATCCAAACTCATTTATTTTCTATGGCGAATCAGTCTCTTTGAAATTATATATGTCCAGTTAAATGGAATGTTGGGAAATCACTTGAACTGCGCTGTAGATTAAACAGAGCGTTCAATTAGGAAATGTTAGACCACTTTATGTAAAGAGTGAATGTATGTTTTATACCGTATTATATTTCTAGACAAACATGACGCCCGTAAAGCAAATTAATATTGTACATTTCAAGTGAAGAAGTAAAATATATAATGAATCTAGAGAAGGTTAAAAAATATTTTGCTTGTCTGTTTTTTTTTTATGTGATACATTTCATGTTTCAAATATCGAAAAAAGGAGATAAAAAAATACCATGTTTTAGGGAAACATATTCATAATATTTGATAAAATTTATAATAAAGATAGTGAATAATATTTAATAATGATAGCAGTAATCAGCATTAATGCATTGAATATCAATTTATATTATTCATCATAAAATCAAGAATCAACTATATCGGGTCCCATCCGGTTCAATGAAAATGAAGAATTAGATTTACAAATGAAGAATTAAAATTACTAATAAAAAATCGGAACTTTTCATTTATAATTTTTAATACATAACATACATTTAGCACCGGCCTTCTCTAAAAAGCGGTCTGACTGCAAGAAACCATTTGGGGACCCAAATTATTTGTAAAATAAAAAAATTACAAACACGAACATATATTACTAATGCATCTTTATTTAATTCGCGATTTTGCTTTTGCTAATACATTAATTACTTCAGAAAAATTACAATTATTTGGAATTTATTTTTCTATGCTTAATATATCAAGTGCATTTAAGCGTTCTGCACACATGCCTGACCAAAGATAATGAAAATGATGAATTAGATTTACAAATGAAGAATTAAAATTACTAATAAAAAATCGGAACTTTTCATTTATAATTTTTAATACATAACATACATTTAGCACCGGCCTTCTCTATAAAGCGGTCTGGGTATGTATATATATATATATATATATATATATATATATATATATATATATATACACTCATGTTTATTAAATATAATTTGCTGAAAGAGCGCTCAGCACTTGCTATCAACTTGCAACATAAGCTGAGCAACTGAGCTGAGCAACTGAGCAACATAAAGAAAAGCACTTGCTTTTCTTTATGTTGCTCAGTAACTGGCAACATAAAGAAAAGTTTTATCACAGTTAATACATTTAGAAATAACTCATTATAATTATTATTTAGTAAGTATTGCAATATGTCTTGTGTGTTATTTACATCTCTTTCATTCAAAATCAATTCATGTGCAAGAGTACATTATTTTAATTCTTGATCATGTTGGGCCTCCTCAATCGCGGGGTCCCGATGCATAGTGTCCGCCGTACCCCCTCAGTTGGCCGGCCCTGCATACATTTCAAACACTACAAGCATTTCTTTTATATATTTTTAATGCATAATCAGACATTTTCAGGAAAAAAGAAAAAGAAATATCTGTGGTCATTTAATTCTAGTTGCAGTGATCTCTCAATTAATCACTAGTTTACTACGTTGCAGGAACCGAAATAGAAGTATTGTAGGTAAAAAATATATATTATAACGGATGTGTCCTAGAAACAATCTAATGGATGTATTCTAATGTTAATTTTCAGCTGCTATTGGATACTTTTATTCTTCCCCCTGTTTTAATAGAGATGCAGCAGCATTTACGATATTTTCACCTTGCTTTAACTTGTGTCGAATTACACTTTTTTTACGTTTTACATGAAAACACTCATTTATTTATACACTTCATAACTCAATATTTAGTACAGCTTCATTTTACACCAATAACATTAACACTATCTCTCCCATAAATGCCAGAATTATGGAAGAATATTATTTTGAAAAATACATCAACATTAAAGAGGACTACGAAATAATGATTAATGTCATGTTTTACTCTCCCATTACGCTATGAGGGTGTTAAGTTCAAAACAAGCGTGCTGAGATGTCGCAGATTTGTATTTTGTTCAAACTTCAGTTGATTTTCTTCTCTTCATTTATTTTTATTCATTGAAAAAATACACTTACGCCATTTTACGTACGCTTTTTGAATCGTTAGGATTTTTGAATGGTTTTGAATGGTATGAAGTCAAAAAATTTGGAAATAAAAGAAGTGATAGGTACTAGGTAATTTAGCTAGAATATTCTGCGCTTTTAATATATACCGTGAAACTTCTCTGACCGGTACCCCTATTCGATCGCTACCCTCTAAAAGGCCACATTTTGAACCGATTAAAGATATTATACATATATATATATATATATATATATATATATATATATATATATATATATATATATATATATATATATGTATATATATATATATATATATATATATATATATATATATATATATATATATATATATATATATATATGTATGTGTGTGTGTAACAAGAAATCCCGGCCTTCTCTAAATTTATATTTACCGCGTACTCTAAATTATATTGTTAATAAAGTGCGACCCCTTTTCCAAAATTGCAACCTAAAAGTAAAATAAGATAATTTATATTAGCCCTGCAGATCATTAAGCAGGCATGTGAACTATCTGAACTCAATAACATCCCTATATATGAGTGCTAGAAGTTTATGAGATTCCGAATGTCAGTTTAATGTCAATATTCTTGAAGACCTCTCGAACCACTCTGGATTTATGCCTTTTTTACCGTCGAAACCACACTTTGCAAGAACTTTATGGGCCACTTATCCTGCACCCAGGTCATTAGGTATCAGATCTAACAAGCGCGGGATCTATCAGTCCCCGGGAAACTGAAGTGGACACGTGAACTCCACGAATCAAAAGTCGCCCAATTAAAAATTAAGTAGTTTAGGCCCTCTGGCGACACTATCGCAAAACACCCATTTAATATTGCATGAACAGAAAACTTTTCTCTCTCTTCGTTTCTAACTATTGTTGCTGTCAGATGTGCTGTCCACAGACGCCAGAAATCTGGTGGGCACGACGGTTTTTCTCAGTTAACTCTGGCATGTAAACACTGCTGTTAACACGTCCTGTCCTGGCATGGATGCCGGACAAGTCATGTGGCCACTGCAGCTAATACCTTCGTAATGCCTACTGATTGAATAAAGGTGATTTCATGGATATCGTCTGAAAGTTGTGTTCTTCTTCTCTGGCTCCATGTGTGTTACTCTCCTAAATTTCGTAAGTGCTACCCTGGATCAACACTACGCCCGACTGCATCTCCGATAAATTCTGCGCATCAATTCCCTTGTTCTAAATTTTCCAAATGTGGTTATTATCCCATATATATATATACAGTAATTTCTATCAGTTTAATGTTTAAACCTTTCTTGAATCCACAACAGAAACAGAGTGGAAATAATTTATCTATCCATTTAACCATATCAGGATTTGAATTATGCGTTAAGATTTGCATTTTGAATTTTGCAGCTAAATTTAATTATTTCTGTTGCGCCAGAATTTCTCCAGCTGTTCAGTTCATTTTCATTATTTAAGCCAGGAAATAAATAAATAAACGAAATATTACGCAACTGATTAAACTCTATCTTACAAACAAATGCAACCCATCCCGCCAATCTTAATTTTAAATTAGGTGCAATTATAAATATTACATAAAATTGAAAAATACATTTAACTGAAATAACTTCATCATATCATCACATGCGAGATCAACACATTACTAAGTATTTCCTTCAAAATTTTGCAGCAGAATCTGTAATTTAAATGATATATCCTTAAAAGTTACGCACATGTTGAAAATGAGCTGAAATCGGAAATGCTTTCAATATGTGTGAGTTGAGGATAGTTTAGACTATCCACTTTGATGTTACCTGGCAATTATTAATACGTGTATTTTGACATCAAATACTCTTCCGTTATTCGGAGATCCCATCCAATAATGTGGATGAAGATAATGGGACTCCGAGTTTAATTATTCATCTGAGGGGGAAATTTATTTTATAATTCCTTAGTTAAATTTGAAATTAAAATGAGCATCATTAAAACGAATTATTCAGAGAAGTTGGGATAATCAAACAGCAATGGGTTAGTAGGAATTGAGAGGCAATGCAGTAAAATTACACAGATAGATTTAATGTTTAGTTTTTAATGGTAAAAATACTAGTTAAACATGCTTATATGTTAGGTTGAAAACTTTATTCTCTTTTAGCTAATAATAGTTATAAGTTTTTGACTTAATTTATACGTATGTTTGACCAGTATTTCTTATAGTTTTAAACCTAATTTATAAATGTGTTTAAGAAATATAATTGCCTGTACTTTTTTTGTTCTCTTATTAACATATTGTTTCCTTTTCATCGCACGCTTAAATTGTATCTTTTTAAGGGTATCATATTTCTATTTGTAAGAATATACTTATTATAAATTTCTTCATTATACCTAATTTTCCTATGATCAGTGAAAGGGGAATTTGGAATCAAATGTAACCATTATATAATCAAACAAATGGTTTAAAATTTATTGTCTCTTTCAGACGTTTTGAGCAGGTTGCTTAAAATTTTAAATGAGTATTAGAAATAAGTTGAAGCGAATGAATTGCATGTACTTTTTTTTTATAACTTCGCACTAGGAATTATACATACGACCTAGAAGCAGCCGAAACAGTAAGTAAAAAAACTATAGAATTAATAAAAAAAATAAATAAAAGTTTTTTTTTTTATTTAAGAAAAATTTAATTCATATTTCCTGAAAAAAATTTATACTGGTGGTTATCTGAAATCATCGAGAGAAATTAAGCGAAAAAAATTGTAGGCTTTACATAATTTATTTTTATACTTCCATTTCTTTATAATTATCTCCTCTTATCTAATTTTTATTATATATATATACAGATGGAGTACAAAATAATACGAACACTGTGAAAAAGTATGACGTATTTCACACCTGCTGTACAGCCGCGCCACCTGCAACAAAGTCTGCCACCTAGTGAGCGTGAAGAGGAAGGTATCAGTCTCTCAACAGCAGTCACCTACGTTGCATGCTTCTATCGATCTGTCTGTGATAAGTTGAAATATCAGACCTGTCAGAGTTCCAAAGAGGAATGATAGTTGGAGCGCGTTTAAGGGGAGCATCGGTTACGGAAACAGCAAACCTTTTGGGGTTTGCAAGGAGTACGGTATCAGCCGTTATGACAGCGTACACGAAAGAGGGTAAGACGACGTCTTCAAAGCACATCAGTGGCCGAAAGTCCAAGCTTGCTGATAGGGATAGACGGGTCTTGAAGCCCATAGTAGCCCGAAAGCACAAGCAATCGTTATCCGACATAACATCCGAAATGAACAGTCATCTCCAGGACCCCGTTTCTACAAAAACTGCCAAAAGGGAACTTCATGCTGCGAACATTTATGGCAGAGTGGCAATTCGTAAACCCTTGGTGACAGCAACTAATTCTTTCAAGCGACGCCAATGGTGCAGAGATCACAAAGGCTGGTCCCCACAGCAGTGGCAACAGGTAATATGGTCAGATGAATCGTCATTCACCCTATTTCAGACGACCGGACGCGTTTAAGTCTGGAGAACGCCCAAAGAAGCGTTTCCTCCTGAATGCCTCTTGCCGACTGTGAAGCATGGGGTTGGCTCAATTATGGTATGGGGTGCGATATCTTGACGCGGTCTTGGGCCACTTGTTATTATGCATGGGAGGATCAAATCCAATCACTATCTAAGCGTTCTAGGGGATCATGTCCATCCTTTTGTCCAGACTGTATTCCCTGGAGAGCGACCGCTTTTTCAAGACGACAATGCCCCTATCCACACTTCTAGGTGTGTTCAAGAATGGTTCGAAGAGCATGACGATGCAGTTGAACATTTCACCTGGCCCCCTCAGTCTCCGAACTTGAATATTATTGATTATTTATGGCATATTTGGAGTCCAAACTTCTTTCCCGATTTCCACCTCCATCCGGACTTTCGGAATTAGAGACCGCTCTGCAGGAGGAATGACTTAATATTCCTTTAAATATTGTCCATGACCTTTATGCATCTTTCCCACGTCGCATTAAATCTGCACTTCAGTCAAAGGGTGGTCCAACCCCCTATTAATAAAGATTTTCCATTATTTCACAGGTGTTCGTATTATTTTGTCCACCATCTGTATATATATATACATTATTCATTAAACTATTTTTAGTCTCTTTGGGAACTGTCCCTTTTTTTAGTACTAGTTTAATAATAAGATCTTAGATTTCAGTATTCCCAAATAAATTAAATATATTTATTCAATACAAATTCGATTTTCCTTAGCGGGAAAATTTCTACTATTATTTCTACTTCTTATTAACGATTATTTCGGGATAACTTTCAAACCGTAAATTCTGCGTGTCCATTCTTCCGCGTCTGTACTCTGATTTCTGAACACCAAGTAAAGAAAAAATACTGCAAATGATTTTGAAATCAGTCTTATTATAGTAAGTATAGCCGTATCTGAGAGCATTAGGTGCGGGAAATTTAGAATTTTGCCGGTAGAATATATGTTTGGAAGGAGGAAAAATACGGAAATATTATACTTGTTTCTAAATTCGTACTTTCCCAGGAATTTTCTGCCTGAAACTGGTTTCAACTACTTTTTGTTACAAAGGGAGGTTGACTTTGTGAAACAAGTTTGACCACGTGATCACACGTAGACAATTTTCGCATCTAGTTGCGTCTCAGACGCTGTAAGAAGTGGTTGATCGTGTGAGTTGTATGATTTTCATGTGTATGAAAACATGGATATCACATCCAGGAAAATGACTAGAATTTTTATCCTTAGTCAGCATACCTCTATGACAATATCTCTCACAGAGTCTCTTGGAGTTGCAACTTTTGGAGTTGGAAAATCCACTGTTTCCAGGATTAATTATCAGACAAAGACTGTACAAAAAGTGTCGATTAGTTTGCAATTAGCCTGGCACATTGCAAAAGGACGACACTCTTTGCAAAAAAGCTGAAATTGTAAATTTGCCTACGCCAGATTCACCGTCAGAAGGATCATGAAAATCATTGAGGAAAATTGAAACATGGTCCAAATGTAGCAGACAAGCACTCATGGAGTGCGAGAGTTTGGCTGTTAAAGTCCTGAGAAGGAAAATTGTTTTTCAGTGGAACAAAAACCAGTCGAGTTGTTACAGATACAGTCATGTTTGTATGCATAGAGCTTCTTTTAAATTAATGTCTTCTTCCTTTAGCGTATTTGAAATTATTTAATAAAATAGGAATTTTTTCAACCAAGAATAAACAAAAAAAAATAATGATATTTTGGAAGAATCAGAAGTTTATGTTTATAGTATAAAATACCTGACAAATTTTCTGAAGAACATCCTCATAGTCGGATAAAATTTTTTTTACATATAAATAATGTAGAACACCAATATTAATCAAGGTATTATTCAAATGAAACCTATGGAAGATGCTAAAATAAAAACGAAAAGATTCTTAAAATTCTCAAGTAAAATTTAAATTGGATATTTGTTTCGAACTTGTGATTATTGTTCTTTAAGCTGCAGAGAATTACATGGGATTGTCTGTATGGGCGTTTTCCTTATGCGAGGATCATTAAAGATTATTCCTCAGCGATCCTTTTATTTGAGGATAAACATAAGGATCATTAAATTGTCCTTGTTACATGAACCTCGCATTCAAATAGGGAATTTGCGAGATGTCCCATAAATAATCTTATGGCATCAATTTGAACATTTATTTTTTAAAGATTGGTTCCTCAGTTTATATCAACTATGCGATTATAGAGATTATTCCTGGTTTTCTATTCCGTGTGAACTAAAAATCTTGGATTTATTAAAATTTTATTTATTTATAACATAGACAAAGGAATTACAAATAAATAATGTTTTCTTTTAAAAATTTTCTTACTTATCGGTATGGCGTCAGCAATTTTAACAAACTTGAAGAAAGTTTGCTAATATCAGGAGATATAATACTATTAAAGGTGGAGGAATTTTAAAGAATATCAATTTTTCAGACAATAATTTTGCGTGATTGTTAATTTTCAAATTCATTTATTTATTCGAGGTTTTGGTTGAAAAGTTTAACTTTTTTGTAACGCCATCAAATAATTTAATGCATATTTTATGTGCATTAAGGCCAAATCAAAGTACATATGAACGAAAGAGATTATTATATATGAACTAAAGTCATGTTTTCGTTTTAAATATGTTATTTAATAAGCAAACCATTGTAAAATGTGTGAAAAAAATAAGAAGTATCTCCCAAAATTAAAAAAAAATTGTCGTAAAAAAGAACTTTAAAAGAAGTTTCAAAACGAATATTTGTTTTCAGTTTAATAATTTATTATTTTGAGTGTTTACCCATTTTGTATTTTACTCTTATGAGTGTTCCATAATTATTAATTTAGATATTTTCAATTATATCCTAAAACAGACTTAAATATTAAAATCCTCGCTAAGATCGCCGTTATTAAAATACACATCCAACTCATTCACAGAAGTTTTCATTTAATAGGCAGTGATTCCGATTAAGATATTTGTAGCACATAAGAACCACATTTCCGATTAAACGCAACATGAGCCATTTCCTATCATTTTCTAATCCAGAACAATTTATAAACAGGGATGTTTCCAATAAAGACAATGAAGGTTCTCTCGTACTGGAACGATTGTTAATACAGCTGCAATTTATCTGTTTTACTTGCATTTATTAAATTAAAATGCACAGAATCCTAAATATCGCCTTTTACATTGAAAAATTGCAATTTGAAATAAAGATACTGCTGATTTCATTAAAAGTTGGCAAATATTTAAAGATTTAGCTACACTTGAAATAAACTGTCTAATATATTTATAGATAACTTAATACTTGATTTACTTCGGCAGTAAAAATAAAGAAAAGCGATTGTTAATTTTGAAGGCCGCTGTGTACTAACCCTATTGGATCTGCTCACTTGAATGTTAACCTATGGAGAAAATGTGTCTACTATTTACAGCTACATACATGCTGATTATCAAATAAATATGGTATTTTTATATAGCATGAACATTTCTGCACCTTGTAAAAGGATTCATTTTACAAATTTCGCCCACCAAAGGAATCTATGACCGTTTAAAACCAGTATACGAGATTTTCCCCGAATAATTTAAGTTTAAAATATTTATTTGCATTTTTTTAACGAAGAATTCCAGATGGTATAACATTTATTTATCTAGTACGGAGTACCATGTTTAAAAAAATGTTCAGGTAGTCTCATCTACCGAAACTACCGTGGGTTATTAACGTAAGATTACTTATCGTTGCTTACCTATTTTGTATGTATATATGTATGTATGTGTTATGTATATATGTATCTATATATACAGGGTGGTCATAAAAATACTTTGCTGATATATGGGCCTCTAGCGGTTGTTCCATTCAAACGATCGAGATGAGATTCCAGATATAGTTATTCAGAGGTATGAGCTCAGGATTTTGTGAACGGCAACCAAGTGGCGCTCACGGTTACGGTTATAGGTACAGAAACTTTAAATTTTCGAATGGCTATGCACACTTTTTACCGTCGCAAAATGCTCAACGCATACGAAAACCCTAAAGAGCGTTAGAACGGTATATATATCACAATAAACGGACGCGTTATGCACGCACAATAAACGGTTCTGCGAATGGCCTATGATGGCACGCATATAGCAAATGTGTAATCCAAATAAAACTTTTCTTTTGTCTGATCTGTGTTGTCATCAGTGATTGGTGTCTTGCCTCTGTCATATGCAAATTTCCTCTGTGCGCCCCGATCGTGTTTATGCTGGCCGTTCGCAGAACCGTTTTTTGTGTGAGCATAACGCGTCCGTTTTTTTGTGATACACGCACCGTTCCAACACAATTTAGGGTTTTCGCATACGATGAACATTTTGCGACAGGAAAAAGTGGGCGTTGACATTCGAAAATTTCGAATTTCTGTACCTATAACCATAACCGTGAGCGCCAATTGGTTGCCGTTCACAGAATCCCGAGCTCATATCTCCGAATAACTGTACCTGAAATCTCATCTCGATCGGTTGAAGGGAACTGCCGCTAGAGGTCCATATATCGGGAAAGTGTTTTTATGACCACCCTGTATGTACGTATGTATATATATATATATATATATATGTCAAAATTTTGACGCTTTTTGGTACTTTTCCGCTTAACTGTTTATTATTTGTCCAAACGATACAAACTGGGTTTCGCACGCTGCGAATCTTATAACTCGCGAGATACGGAGGGACGGTTTTGGCGTCTGAAATTTTGCTTTCTGGAGGACCGTTATGGAGGAACGTAATCCAACGTTAAAAATTTTAACGCAAGTCAGTAATTTCTAGATACATTTTATCCATACGTTTTCATTGAAATGAATTATTTCAATAGGGTTATTACATAGCATCCCAAAGGGAAATAGTGTAAATGGTATTTTATTAATTATTACTAAGGACCACGTAAACTTAGGGTCTTAACAGAAACTTTTTGACATCACCAGATGACGAGAACTTTTCTTTAACCGCATTCTCCACAGAGCTGAAATCAACTTTATAGTATTAATAAAATCAAAAATAAAGGCCAGATAATATTTACAAAATTATCAATTAATTGATTTTTTTTTAATTTCCAAAAGCAGAAAAATCTCTGAATTTTGTTCTTTTGGGGAAATTGTTTACCAAGAAGTTTCAGTGAATTATAATACCCTGTAGTATGAAGTTTCTTTTAATTCAGCTTACCTTTCAGAATTACCTGTATAACTTTTGGGATATTATTTACTAATAAGTTTCAGTTAATTATAATACCCTACAGTTTGAAGTTTCTTTTTATTCAGCTTACGTTTCAGATTTACCTGTATAACTGTTGGGATATTATTTACCAAGAAGTTTCAGTGAATTAAAATAACCTGCAGTTTGAAGTTTCTTTTTATTCAGCTTACCTTTCAGAATTACCTGTATAACTTTTGGGATATTATTTACCAAGAAGTTTCAGTGAATTGTAATACCCTGCAGTATGAAGTTTCTTTTTATTCAGCTAACCTGTCAGATTTACCTGTATAACTTTTGGGATATTATTTACCAAAAAGTTTCAGTGAATTATAATACCGTGCATTTTGAAGTTTCTTTTTATTCAGCTTACCTTTCAGAATTACCTGTATAACTTTCTGTATTAGTTACTTATTTTTTAGTAGATACATGTAGCTGCATTGTATCGAAAATTGCTTTCGACCCTTTTTTGTAATCGCTGAAGTATTTCGGATGGAAATGGGCAGAGCTCGCCTTTTTTACTGTCTTGCACCCTCAACAATTAGTTACTAACAAAGGTACTTGGAAGTGAAGGGATGAAAGGGTCCACATAACATTCTGCTTTGTCCATTGTCGTGTTGCTACATCCAGCTTTTGTTGGTTGGGCGTGTATCGTAAATTATTTAGGATTAGTACTTGTATTTTTAAAAAATGGATTAGTTGGGTGCATTGTGTTTTTAAAATTATTTTTTTAATACTATCCAAAGCTCTGGATGTCAAATTTAGCAAACGAACAACTGTTTTGCCAGAACCAAGCAAATAAACTATTCTCAATTTTAAATCATGTAATTTAACACCAAAAATTTTCAAATTAGACAAACTAATAGATTTAACATTAAAAAAAAACTTAGTTTATTTACATATGCTTAATATTTACAAGTATAAAAAAATCTTTCATTTTCAAAATTAATGCACAATATATTTATCTCTCGCAAATTGTATTCACTACTACTTTGCAAAGGTTAGGGAGTGTCCCGAGCAAAAATCAAATAAACTTATATATTAGTTTAACACTAAGACACTATCTCACTTAAATCTCAGCCCTTAGATTCAACACTCACCCCAAATTCTCTTCATCTAATAATTTGCTATTTTGGCCTGATCGCCTCGCCGAGGGTTCAGGGTCAAACTGCTTCACTGGGCAGGGGGCGGTCACTAATTCTTTCAAGATGGGGGATCAATTCTCGTAGTTGCAGTGAATATCGGTCTCTCCTCGTCGTGTAACCTCACTATTCCGTTCGAGATGGGGATCGCTTCTCGTCGTGGCCCTGGATGTTGGTCTCTCCTTCACTTCAAATTCTGATCATGTGCTTTGGCCTTCGACTGGGTCTCCTCGTCTCTGCGGCAATTCGAATGCGGACCTCTCTGTCTCACTTAGTCAACGCAATCGTTTTCTAGAAGTTATGAATCTGGGGAGCTCCTCTCTCCACCCACACAGTCGCTGGAACGGGTTTATGTGGAACCCTCAGGTCCACTTAAAATATAACTTTAAAGTAGTGCTGGAGATGGGGACCTACAGCTTCCCCGATCAAGACTCTCTTCTACTTTCTCTTTCAAAGATCTCCTCTATATATTTTATTTTCACCCCCTTTCACACCAATGACTCCACCTTCTCATAAACTTCTCTAGCCATTCCGAACTGTTGTGATGATAATTAATAGTTTTGGAAGTGATTAAAGTTAATATTAATATCGGGTTTTCAGATAATTAAATTAGTAAAGTAAGTGAATAAGTAAGTAAATTTTAGTAACGATTGTGCTTTGTTTTAATAAATTTATTAAGCCTCTGCTAAATATATGTAAGGGTTATACTTGTGGTGATCAGATATTAATTGATTTGATTAATGTCATCGCATTTGGAGAAGGTGCGCAAGTTTCTCTAAATGTTTTGACATTGAGAAGAATTAAGTTTGAAATAGATCATCACAGGTTATACCTTATTGTTAATATTGATAAATTAATAAGCCTTATTTTGAAATAATTGTGAGGTGGCTGGTACGCTGGTGAGTTTTTGGGTTTTTTTTATTTAATGAATGAATGCAAAATTATAGTGTGTCCTTTTTTTTAAAGTTAAATCCTTCCTTTTGAGAACCCCTTTTTGTCAGTTGATCGTAAACTGAGACATCCGATTGCGACTGGTCACGGACACCCTCCCCTTCGGGACGTTTGGAATGTTGATGAGCCAAGCAGATACGAAGGCGCTCCCTGCGCGGTTGAATACAGTGGCTTGTAGATGGCGGCGTTTTCAAGGAGGAAATATGTAACCAAAAAATTATTATGTGAAATAAGAAAATGAAAAAATCAACGATGAGTCAGAGAAGAGATTCCTTCGGCTAATTCCGAATTTCAGCGTTTTCTTCGTCCGGGATTGACGGAGCGGACTGGACCTTCTTACTTTCCGCGGAATACAAAGTGAAAAAAGGAGCGTCAACTCGGGGGCGGAGGGTGCAAGTGGACACAGAGGGGGAGAGGCGAGCGAAGAGGCTGGGAGCTGACCCCAGTGCCTTGATAAAAAGATGATGGCTGTACAGAAAGGTCCGACGACGTTCATGTCTTGGCGTCATGCACGCTTTATAAAATGGCGTTAAGGCTCCCCTCATGACTTCTTTAAATAATAGTGTTTTTTTTTGTTCTGCAGCATTTTAATTGGGTAATATGATTTTCATTCCCTTTTTTGTTTACTGAATTTTTCTATAGTTTTTCTTTTGTTTTTCCCATCACTTTTGCATTTAGAAGGGTTTTTTTTCTCACCAGCCACTATGATAATAACTGTTAAACTAATAATAAATTGTACTGTAAGCAAGCAAGATTTTTGTGATATTTATAAGTTTATCGGGAGGAGATATGGAATCCTCAAGTGTTATAACATTTTTTTGTTAAGGTATTTGGGTAATATTGTGAATGAAATCGGAAGGAATAAATTTGTTATGTTAGTTTGTAAAATGGTGTCATGTCGGTCCTTGCCTTTTTAGAAAATTTTCTGATTTTCAGCTTTAGGTTTTATTTTAATTTCAGCAGATATGAAGCTTTTTCTTTTAGGTGAGATAATTTTATTTCTAGGTGTTCTCCAAGGTTAAGTAAATTTATTAGATTTAATTTCATTTTTCTTTTGGCTCATTAATCACCACAGTGATGCCGACAGTAATGAACCTAGGGTAAATTTTAATTATATATGTTTATGGGTTATTGCTACACACAACGCAACTTTACCATCTATCTTAAAATGTACTAACCACTAATGGCCAAATGGCAAATATTGTTGTATTTAAATTTAACTGAAACCCACATTAATTAGTAAGTTTTATTCCTACCATCAATTAAGCAATATAATATTAATTTGTTTAAAATAAACCCCCATAACTACACCTTCGTCGTTGCCACAGAACAAAGTAATATTTTCATTCGCTATTCTCCCCCTCTCACTTTTTCATTGGCTTCTGAACTCAAAAAAATTACGCCCTCACTGCCTGCCCTTGTGACTACCCAAGGTTTCTACGTGGTTATTTTCCAATCCGTCCTGCCATAAATCTAACATAAAGGGCTTTTGTAACATAACATCACCTTTCGGTTCCGGTCATCTTATCTGTGTCTCTATCTCAGACCTTCCCATCTTCATAGCTCATAAAACTGTCTTGCAACTGGCTACGTCCTAAATAATGCCTTTCTATTCTATAATTATATGTCGGTGTTAAATTTGATTTCGACTTTTATCACAAACATGTAATAAAGCCAGCTTTTTTATTTGAAGCTCTTTACTACATCATTTGTTTGTTTTCCAATTTTGGGTATTTTTATTCGGTCTTGTGTACCCACAATCGGGTATAATAAACGAATAGAAAGATATAACAAAAATAAACTTCAAAGATGAAGGAGAAGAGTTACTTGACAAAAACATTCTCATGTAACCAAACCCCTCCAAGCCTTTTCGCATTGGAAGCGAATAGAGTTTCCTCTCTCCACTTTGTCGATAAGAGATTGTTTTGAATGTGGGGGCAGTAGAACGCTGGGGAGCGTTCGAGTAGGTTAACTTTTGTTATAGTAGGACTTTTGTAGAAATCCGAGTTTTAAGCTATTAACCCATTTAAGACTGGCGTTGCGAAAACGCAACATTTATTTCCGTATTTTTTAAAGGCATGTTCTAAACTTTGTAAGTCTGAAGTAACATTTTTATTTTATTCTCTATACTTTAATTGATCATAATAATTTTTTTGTTTCCACATTTGCCCGCTTTTAGCACTTGCAAAAAATTGTTTTTTTCTGGTGTTTTGAAAGGGAAAAAAATGACTAATTTCAAATAATAACCTTACATAGCAGCACATGTTAAATTTCCGATTTGATGCTTGTTCCGAGTTTATTAGAGACTAAAGAACAAAATGACTTCAGCAGATAAGGCATAATTTTTGTTTTTATGTTTCTCAATTCATATTTTTAAAAATGTTGCGAAAACGCAACATCAGTCCAATGTGTATAACTTAATTCCAATGTGTATTATTAGTGCTGCCTAGTTTTTATGCAGTAGATTGGCATTTTTTCATTTCAGAGACGTTTGTCTCTAGGAAAAAAGCGATTTTTGACATTGGAAGAGACATTGGAGTATTTTCATGGACTAAATGATGATGATATTTCAGAATCGTCCTCAACAGAAGCTAATGATAAAGCATAATTCGTCATTATCCCTCCACATCCGGATGATTTGACAGATGAAGAAGCTATTGATGATAATATTTTATGTGAAAATGTCGAATCACCTAAAGACATTGCATGGGAAATCGACATTTTTTTCTAATAAATGTAAAAGTAAGCAATATAGTAAGACATAAGAGCATATTGTATGGGGAAAATGGATACTCTACATTTATGTAATGAATTCTAAAATAAGTTTATTAGAGTTTCAGAGATCTATATCTTTGAGAGAGCCATATCTTTGATAAAAAGGCTTGAAGAAATGCAGATGGATTTTGTTTTACCTGAAACTCCATATATTGGGAGACCATCTTCAATTCAAAATCTAATTCTCAACGAAATTCGGAAAGACCGTATGGGCCATATTATTACTAAAAATAGTGAAAATAAACAAAAAAATGTAAACACTGCAAATGTCAAACAATTACTGTATGTAATAAGTGCAATGTACCTCTTCATGCGAAATGTTTCAAAGATTTTTAATTTTTTTTTAAAAAATTTATAATTTTAACTTTTTTATATTTTTAAAATTTTTTTACCGCTTTGGACTGATGTTGCGAAAGCGCAACATTTTGTAACTCTTGTAAAAATAAATTTAATTTTATGGAAACAACTTATTTGTGTAATTTATGTTCTAAGAAGTGTTAAAAAACTGTTTGGTGCATTTCCAATAAAGGAAACATGGAGCGGTCCTAAATGGGTTAAAGTTATGTCTTCTTATGTTTGAATGTAAATGTGATGTTTGTAGTTCGTAGTTTGTCCTGTCTAAATATAATAAAACTGTCTGTTTGTTCGTGAATTCATTTCCAGTTTATTAAGTGACACTACAACGATTAACGTATAAAGTACTGAATTCGACATATTGCCTTCTGCTGTAGCAATAAAAGGAAGGAATAACAATATATGAGAAAATGCTAATATATAGTCATAGTGTACTTGTAATGTGGTACGGAGGTAGCTTAGTGGTAGAGTGTTGGCTTTCGGTACTGAAGGTGATCGGAAGTGAATCCCTACAAGCGCCATTATATAGCTTCGTGTCTAGGTCGGATATCCCTTTCAGGGGCAATAACCTCCACCGTTTGCACGGTGCAGTTTTATTCCTGATTTTTTTAATCTAAAAAATCTTGAAAAGTTTTTCAATTAAAGGTTGCAGAATGTTTTTACTCCTTTAAACTGATAACAGATGGCATCACTAGTCATTATTATGCTTATGTAACTGGAATATGTTGAATGCAAGTGGAAACAAATCTAGATTTAGGCATTTGCACTGTGCAAACGGCGCCCCTCAAGCAGAAATGGCCACGTTAAATCCGTAGACCGGAAAGTCCTTTTTTGAGGTCAGTGGATGGTGAATGTAGGATTCCCCCCAGATGTTACCCCTGGGTGGGGGGGGGGTGCTCTGTAAAAATTGAGGTGGCACCTGGCTATGTTGGACTCCGACCCTTGTGGGGGCCATTATAAACCGGAGCCGTACTCGTCAGACCGCAAACCTATGTGGACCTGGTCTGGAATACATTTGGTACAGGGGCATAAGAAACAATAACAACTACAGTACAAGTACTGTTATTTATTTATTTTTTTCATTTGACCTATTTTGATTTTTTAAAATTGATTTTTAGGATTATAAACAAATCAGTTACTTTACAGTGAAAAATAAACGTACTTTCTTCTTAAAAAATCGTATATCATCAAGCAAGTTTATTAATAGCTGCCAAAAATATAATTATATTTATAACGTATGTTTCCAACCATAGAGAGAAATGAGCTCAAAATATAGAACTAATTAATTAGTTATTAGAGGGAAAAGAAATGTATTGTTAAGCTAATTACTACGACAAAAATTTAGTAAAAATACAAAAAACAAACAACTAGAGAATAAAAAGGATAAAGCGTTAATGAAATATCTTTCCGACGACAGTTTTAATCTGATTAGTCAATACAATAAAGTGATTGTCATATCAAATACACATATCAAAAGAAATAAAAGCATTAACAGAATCATTTTTCTTCCAAATCATTTAGTGGCTGTGTATTACTGTCAGCATGAAACAAAGTTATGAGAAATAGCATTATCTCCGAACAGAGATTGTAGAGCAGTTTATCATCCACACTCGGAATCCGCTGTACTTTAAATATTTTGAAGATTTTATGATGTATTAGTGTAAAGTACGTTATATATAATTTAGGGAAATATACTGACTCCAAAACTTAAAAATTTATCATCAATCTTAAGTTAATAATATTTATGAATAAAAATAGATACCAACAGGTTAATTATAATAAAGAACAGTAAAAAAACTAGACCTTTTACAGTGAGAAAGTTAAAAGTATTAAAGAAAAAGTTTAAAAACAAACATTTTAAAGAAAAGTCAAAAGAAAATTGCCTTATTTAAAACATAAGAAAAAAATCTCTTTCAAATCCACCAAATCGTTTGAGAGTATAATGAGAATTAAGAATTATTTTCTGTTAGTTAACACTTGAAATAGAATAAATAACAAGTAGGGTTATCAAAACACCAATCCACATATCTTAGCATATGTATGTCTTAGATAACATATATATAGTTGAATGGTTTGAAAGGAGTGTCTGAAAACCTTTTATTTTTATCACTGTTCATAGCAGTCCATAAATATTATGCCTTTATTAATTAATTATAAATTTACAGGAGGTTTAACCCTTCAGCGGGTGCTCCTGGGTACAGAGTGCAACATTTTCGTAATTTTGATTGGTTTGTTTTTACATGTAAGGGTTGAATGTTCTAAGCAGTTTCTATTTATTGCTACACCTTTCTAATGCAGGTCAGATTTTCTGACCCTTGTATTCCTTTCTATTCATTGGTAGTCATGATTTGGTAGACCGTGGTAAACCAACGATTATACTGGATTAGTCGTTACGACAAAAGCAGGAGTTGATGTACTCGGTAAAATGTGCTGCTATTACACGGTATTCCGTATATCACGAAAATAGACTCTCTCATTGTTTTTTTTTTGTATTTTTTGGGGGGGGGGGGGTTGGATATAATAGGAAAACATTCGCAAGATTCCTTAGATCTGATAAACCGGACAGTTTTGAAATAAGGCGATTGTATCTGCATTCTTTCGCCTTTAATTATAAATATATCTCAATATTATTAACATTTTATATATTGTCATAAAAAGCAGAATTATTATTTTCAAATTGCAAAAAAAGGTTATTACAAAAGAAATAAACATGGTTGAAAGAAACGTTGCACTTTGTGTCACGCGCGCCTGCTAGTGATCTAAAAATTGGCGCGCCCACTGAAGGGTTAAATCGCTCTTTTCTTTGACAATATGTCACGTAAATGTATATATGTCATGTAAATGTAAAGTAACTGCAGCGAGTTTTTCAATTTTGTTTGACAGATATATCTGAAGTATTCTTATCTGTGATGAGTAAGTATTGTATGTCCTCTCTCCTATAGCATTATTTTTACTTTCGCAAAGCATCGTGTTATTTGCCCTCGAATAAAAATAGACAATTTCTTGGCTGCCAGGTGGAATCGAAAAAGTTGCTGTTGGAGAGATTCAGAATCCGTGAGATATACAGAGACCGAACATGTTCCTGGCCCGAATGGAGTCAGTCACGGAGTCACGATGTTAAGCCAACTTCAAAGCTTCGAAGGTCTACAGTAAACTAGACATGGCGAATGCATAGAATATTAGTAAATTTTATAATTAAGTTTAAAGCTAGATTTGCCATGTTGTCACGAACTCCTACTTGCATCGCTTCCACCTTGGATCTACTTATACTTGTCCAATGTGCTCTAAAGATCCTGATTCTCTGGAACATATTCTGCTATTTTGCACCGGAAAGAACTATCTTAATAATTCACGGACTGATCTCAGTGACTCTCAAACTGTTTTCATTATTTTTACAGATACTTTTTATATATTGGTTGTTTTTAATTTTTCCAGTAGACATCGGGAAATCGGCGCTTTTTCAGTGGATTAATGAAATAAATTTGTATAGTATAGTCTAGTTTACAGCAGATAGCAGAATATGTGTTGTTAGAAACATTAGCTATATTATCCCTTAATTTCGTTTGTGGCTGCACACTTGATTTTTTACATAAAGAAACTTTGTATGATCAGAAATTTAAGTACAGTTTTTTTTACAGTCAGTTGATCATCACACATTGATTTTTATCTCTGTGACTCTAAAGTGTCTTAGCAGTTATGTTTGATCTTTTAAACTATACATAATTAACAGTTCCGTAACTGACTGACTCACTGACATACAACGCACAGACCAAACCACTAGACCTAAAGGGCTAAAATTTTGCATGGCGATTTTTCTTATAGTGTAGGGGTGCACTAAGAAAGATTTTTGAAAAATCCTTCTTCGATTTTTTAAAATTAAATTTTTAAGCTGTTATAGTAACTTTTTTTAAGTTTGCATTTAAAATAATATTTTGAGGGTTATAAAATTTATATCACGAGAAAAATCACAAAAATTCCTTTAAAATGAGATCTTTTTCAAATTTTTATCTCCATTTTCTGAGTTTTGGTGAATTTTTAAAGATTAATTTTTAGAATTTAATTTATTAAATGTTGATCACGTGATTTCTTTTTCTGGTACTTTAAATAAATTTATCGTTACGTGCATAACAACTAAATAAAAAAAAAAAATCTTACTAATGCTGCAGACGATTGGAAAGAGCAGACGATTCAAAAAAATATTAAATTACAGTAAAAGATATTATGTTCCTCAAACTGTACTATATTAACTGTACTATATTCTTTAGTATGTCCTATTACATTTAATTTAAATATTTTCTTCTACATTATTTTGTCTATAAAAATATCCCTTACTACTTTTTTATAAATATATATATATATTTTTTACATCAATTGTATACATTGATAGTCGTATTTATTATAACTATATATATTTATTTACTTTTTTGGCATTAATTGCATACATTGACCGTTGTATTTAATTTGAATGTACTCCGTAGCGATGTGCGGGTTTTCAGCTAGTTCTGATATAAAACTTAAACTGTTATTACATGCGAGAATATTACACACCACTTAAAAGGATTGAGAAAAAATTATATCGACATTTATATACATTTAAAAATTATTTATTTAAGCTGTCAGAATATGTGCTTTTACGTTTATTATGATAATCCCCAATTGAGATCGTAAAAATTTACGCTTAAAAAATGTCAAGTCATAAATAAATTTTTCAAATAACTGCCCTAGAGATGAAATGTCAAACGAGATATCATAAAATCCTTCTGAAATTTCCGAATTTGCATTATTTTCATATTTAGTAACGAAAGATAGCTGCCTATAATTCAATGCTGGCAAATAAACATCACATATTCGTATTCATCCTCTTACATTGGCATATTTGTGTTTTTTAGACATTCTCATAAATCTTCCGAATTATAGAAAGAAAAGGAGTACATATCGGGACATTAACTTTAAAGAGCAACCCTATTTGACAACTCCCCATTTTATTCCAAAATATGACTGTCTGTGATAAAGAAAATAAATGAAAATCCCTGCATTTACTGCTCCATTTTCAAAGTATTCAAAAACTAATCTCACCTATTGCCATTAAAGTATGTAATCTCATGAAAATAATAAAAATAAAGTTTTATAGCGCAACAAAAGTTTTTTCCATTTTTTCCCAACGGAAATCGAGTTTTGTATTTTTTTTTATATTTGTTCAGCTTCACTAAAGAAAATAAAAAATTTCAAGAAATCGAAATCCAGTTTTACTTTTTATCTCAGTCTTTTACTTTAAACAAGTGAAATTCTCTAGGCTCCCGAAAGATAAATTTATTTATTTTTTCTAATATGTAAGTTCAATTATTATCAAAATCGATCTCAGAGAAGTAAGTTGGTATTAGAAGTTACTTTAAAATACTATGTTTAATATTCGGATGGGTATACGTAGTGAAATATCGCCTAAAATAAGATTGCGTCTATTGAAAATTCATAAGCTTAAAATACCGTTTTAGATGTATATGTATCGGGTGTTGTTGCTCTGTTGTTGTTGTTGCTTATCCCACTTGACCGACAGAAACAAGGAGCTGCTGCTGTTATGACTGGCACCACAAAGGTCGGAGTTCGACTTGGCCAAAGGATCAGTCCCGTAATTTTGAACCGAGTCAAGGAACGAGACAAGAACACTTGACCCCGCACTTCCAGAGGTAATTTTGAGAACTTGGAGGACATTGCCGCCACGACATAATAAATTGATGTTAATAAGGAACCTTAATAAATTGATGCGTGCATGCTTGGACAAGCAAGGAAACAGATAATTGGCCGTTATCATGCATTTATTAGACAATACTAAATTTTTTAAAAGTAAAATTAATAATAAAATAAGGTCCACATTCATATAATCAACTAATACATTAGGAATTCAGAAGCAGAGACAAAATATTCAGTCAAAGCAAATATTTCTTTCGGGAGGTACTTAACTACAGTTGAAGAATACAGCGATAAAGTCTTTCGTTGACAGGTGCCCACATTAGGTCAGACTCAGCATCATGTCAGACTACCAGAGCTACCGCAAGTCACTGCGACAGCGAAATCGGCTCTCTAGAGTCAGAGCTCGGTGATCAGCAAGCGAAATCTGTCGACTTTTTTTTTTTTTTTTTTTTTTTTTTTTTTTGAGGGGCTGGTATCCGTTTAACGAGGCCATTTTGTCCCACCCCTTTTTTTTTCATTGGACAGTGGGCTGCCCTTATCATAACAGTTCCTGCCCCAATTGGTTCTTTATTTCATTGCTTATATTCACAGTATACCAAGTACCTCCCCACCATAAAGTTCGTTTGGGATACCACTTTGACAATTATTTGAAAGTTTTATTGTAGGCCATAAAATAACGTCACCATCTATCTTACAACATTTATAGTCCTTTCATCGCTATCAATGGCCATACAGACAGTTTTTCTTTTACGCCACCCTTTCGGCTTATAATTCAACGCCTTTGGTGTTCCTCAAGTCTTTCTTTATTTTTTGCCTCTGGAGTGGTTATTAGAGTTTTATTATTGACAGTATCTGGACCACACACCGAATTGAATTATAACATGCAGCGCTTTTACAAAAACAATGCTAGGAAACCATACGTCAAGCGATAACATAGCCTTGAGAGTATTGGAAACGTTTGATATTGTTAGATATAGGCAGTAAAGACTTTCACAAAGGGTTTCGGCTTCCATACAATTCCGGCGATGTGTTGTAATATGCGGCAAAACAGTACGTTAAGAAGCATTTGGAGTTCGTCTTTGATTAATATTAGCCGAAATTTGACGCACTGTTGCTCTCTATTGCACGAATCTTTACTTTCAGCTCCAGCTTCCAGTAACCGGTGACGACCACTCGCCTTATGTTAAAAGACCCGTGTTTTTAACAGGGACATCAGTTACTCTCGTATTCGCTGAAACTCGCTTCACTGCCTCTACATCCCCCAATCACTGCACATTCAAAGTTCGTTAAATCATGTTTTTATCCATTCGTCAACAAGCAATACACGCCAACTGTCTTTACAATCATCCAATCTCTTTTTATGCCAATCTTACACTCTTGGAGCAACAGCGTGACGTCATAGCTGATTTGCATAAAATTGTCGGGTTGTAGTAAAAAATTGACCATTCAGTGTATAATAATTGTTAATTTTCCACACTTTTGTATTTGTGTAATAAGTATATATTCGTTAGATTTGTACAGTGCCCATGCAAATAATTAAGTTTTAAGGAGTTTTGCTCCTTTTCTTCAAAAATATTTGAATACTTGGAACATAAAGCTATATTTACTAATTTTTACTTATCCGATTGTGCATAAAATTTTATGCATGGAAACAGTGCAGAATTATATGGGAGGAATACTATTTTATATCAATTGAACTATTGTTTCAGATGCTAAAATAGTATTTTTAAAGAGTCATAACAATTTTAAATGTCACTTTTGCCTATTGTCTGTGATATTTTATTAGAATGTGAAATGATATATACATTATTTACCGTGGTCACTTTATTAGTTTTAATTCTTATCTGAGGAAAGTTTCCTTTAAAACTCTTCAAATCGCATATAACGATCAATTTTTAAATAAGGTAATATGATTTGTTTTAGAAATTTAATTTATCTTTTGGAAATTTTTCTTTGTCAAGTGTTGAAACAAAAATTGCAAAAAGAACTGAAAATTATTTAAAACTGTAACTGTCATGTAAGTAAATGGAATTGCTATGAATTTAAACTAATTTGAGAAAAGAGTTTATTGGAAAACAGTTAAACATATGTAGAGCGTTTGCGTTCACTGAATCGAAAGGATTTATTGCACACACTATTTTTATTAACGGCTGAAAGGATCCTTTTCGATTATATCATTTAACACAAGAATTTCTGAGCAAAAGAAATGCGCATTTCCGTTTTACAGAAACTTATATATATATATATATATATATATATATATATATATATATATATATATATATATATATATATATATATATAGAGAGAGAGAGAGAGAGAGAGAGAGAGAGAGAGAGATGTAAAAGAATCCTGACCTTTAATACTTTATAAGATCTTGAAATATTTGTATCCAAAATTTAACAAATATCGAAGATGAGACTTCTTTATCAAACTATTACCCTTCTTCCCTCTTCTGCTTCATTGCGGAAAAAACTTTTAGAAAAAAAGAGAGTTTTTTTAAAGAAGAGATATCGAAACAAACTGTGTCATATCAATGAGTTCCAAAAGGAAATAAAGACGCAAGTGGCAATTTTCTGTTACTGAAAAACTACCATTTTAGAAAGCCGTGAAATACAGCCTACGGCTTTTTTAGTGGCGAAAAAATCACAGTCTCTGACCCCTAGGAGCAAGTATTTCTTGCATTTTTTCGATGTAGAAACTTTTTGATTAAGTTTTTCTTTATTTTATTGAAAACTTTAAGCGATCTCTCCCTATAAGAATTCAAAAATTCATTTTATTCGAGGAAAATTACATGTTGTAAACTTATTTCGGTTTATTAAAAAAATTTTCTAGTTTGGTAAATTTAAGATTTGCAGTTAACTACGAACTGTATCCCTTTAAATTGCATATCAAGAAAAAATCAAGCTTGGATGTTACAAGATCTGGTTTACGTATTTAATAGCACCATTAATTCACACACAAATATAAATAAATAAATAAATAAATAAATAAATAAATAAATAAATATATATATATATATATATATATATATATACTGCTCAAAAAAATTTGGGGAGCAAGCAAAGAAGTTAAGAAAACCGTGCGAGACAGCCACGTATTGGCATAAAATGGATAGTACACGCGTATCAATACACAATACAGAAAAGAGACGTAAGAAAATTTGTAATTAAGCTTTAATTCTTTGAAAATATGGAGAAAAAATGAAAAGATGAGTTAGGGCAGGGGTGGCGAACCTTTATGGATCAACGTGCCATTTTTTCTATAGAAATGTTTAATGAGGCCATACACGTGCTGTCAAGTAATTTTGACTTAGTGATTATTGGGAAAATAATAAAACTAAATACTAACAACTCAAAACTCTTTATTTACTGACAAAAAATACAGTGATATGTTTAATTCAAATTAAAGTAACATTAGTGGGACTTCTGTTGTTGCAGATTAGATGACAAATAACTTATATTAGGGTAGTAAGATGCTACTTTTAGCAGAATGCATGCTGAACTGGAATGATCTTCCAAACGGTTTCTAAGTGAGTTTTTAATATTATTCATCTCTGAAAATAATGACTTGCAGGCATAAGTAGATGAAAATATGATTAAAATAGCATGAGCCAGCTTCTTCAAACAGATAAATGTATCTGGAATCGAATTCCATGTTGCCAAAATTTTGTTACTGGAATTTTTACTTATATTACTTGTCAGTCTTTCTGTTTCAATCAATTCCAACTTGTTCCTTGTTTCAATAAATTTTTGAATCCCTATTGAACTAGGCTAGAAATTCATCATCTGCATTTCAAATTCTTCAATTTCCAACCAATCGAATTGGGACAAGTTCAGTTTATCAAATGAAATCATATCAGGATACATAATTCTTTGAACTGAGAAAATCTCACTGAAAATTCCTTGAATGAAGAATCAATTACGAAACTTAATTCATCAGTAACTTTCTTCGTCTGGTTTCTCATGTACATCTAAATCTTTGATATTATTTTTTTAAGTTTGGGAAATATTTGTAGTTTTTTGTAATAATATCGTTCCTGAAAACATGCAGTTTAGCGTCAAAAGTGCGAATGAGATTCATCATGACGATAATTGTTTTATTTGTGCCTTGAAGCTTTAAGTTCAATTCATTGAAATGTTGGCATATGTCTGTAAAAAAACATCAATTTTGAAAGGCACATAACATCCAACAACTGTGGGTATTGATCAATTTTTCCCTCATTTTGCAGAAACAGTCCGATTTCTTCCAAGCAGTCAACAAATTATTGAAGTACATTCCCGCTGCGCTGCTCAACCAGTGAACATTATTATACATCAGTAAGCCATAATACACCGAGTTGACTTCATCCAACAAAGCATCAAACTTTCGCTTATTTAAAGCCTGCGACGATATGAGGTTGACTATTTTTGTGACTAACGCCATTACATTATCAAGAGATGTTAAACTACTCTTAGCACATAAGACTTGTTGGTGAATGATGCAGTGGAATTCAAGCATCGAATGTCCTACGTCTGTTTGAAATAAACTAATGAAACCATTTTTTTTTGCCCACCATACTTGGAGCACCATCAGTTGTTACTGAAACAATTTTTTTCAAATCAATTTCGTTCTCAGCAAGCGAATTTTTAACAGCCGTACAAATATCTGAGCCCTTTGTAGTTGTTAGCAACGATATTATCGTAATTAATTCTTCCTTAATGACGTTTCCTACGCAATATCGAGCAAAAACCGCTAAACGTGCAGATTTAGTGACATCAGTACTTTCGTCAAGACATAGCGATATGAAAGGAGCGGAGTTAATGTCATTTTTTTTTGTTGATCTGTTACATTTCCGGCCAGTTTTAATATTCTTTCTTTTATTGTGTTTCTAGATAAAGGAGTATCTTTGATGCGCTGAATTATTTTATCTTTATTATCAAAATCATCAAAAAGTGAGGACGCACATGCTAACCAGGCTTCCTTCAAAAACTCTCCCTCTTGAAAAGGTTTACTATGCCGAGCAATGACATTTGCAGCCGATTAACTTGCCGCGCTCGCATGACAATTTTTGCCAACATATTTAATCATAGACGTCGACTGTTTATTTGTCTTTTATTGCACTTGCAACTAATTCCTTTTGCTCTGTTCGCTTTTTTGACAAATAGATTTGTGATTTGTTTCAAAATGCCGTTTTACAGACCATGCTCTACATACTGTGAAGAATCCATTGATTTTCACAATCTTAAAGAACAAGACCCCCTTCTTTTCATGCACGTTCCAGGAAAAAGCCTGAACCTGAGGGCGGATCCAAACAGCTGTTGACGCTAGACCAATCAAAATCCAGAGAAATGAGGTCACTTTTAAAAGGCGCCAATTAGAGCCCTTTTACATTTAGAGCGATACGAGCGCCAAAATTCAAAGTGCGTTGCTACGACAGTTAAAAAATTCAGTTAGCTCTGAGTTCTCACGCTGAGACTTGCTACTCCGGCAATTTGCAGCCGTGACTGCGTTTCAAGTCCTCGGTGAGGCAAAGTGTTTACTTTCGATTCGGAGAAGAATCGTTCGACACCTCGTCAACTTACTTCGGGCAGAAGTATATTGAAGGCTGAGTTTAGGATCTCAAGCTAAGAGGTGCTACTCAGGCCTGGCAGCCTGTAATTTAAATTCTCGATAAGTCCTTGAGATAGGCGAAGGGTTTTATTGACTTCCTGTCGACCTAGCTTGTTTTATGATCCCAGAAGGATTTGGACAATTGTTGAGTTTCTGTGGACTTCAATTCTCGCAGGTGATCGTGACGCATCCTGAGTTCCCGTGCACGATCTAAAGAACGTTAGTGTCTGAGTGCAGTTAGACATCTAATATAAACTGAGGTGTGGTAGCTGACTTGTATATCCGTACAGCATTATAGAGCATCGCTCCTGTAATTTTCATCGACTCAATCATCATGCAAATAACTCGGTCTTTTTAAATATTATTAGATTGTATCTCTGATTTCTTTTCGCTACCACTCGGCGAATTCTTTACAATACCACTGTTCCAGAACATAAAACACACACCGATTTGTCGCCTTTACTAATCATACCATATTTCTCGGTCCACCAGGTTTGAAATTCTCTGTTACACTTGCTATCTTGCACTTTTTGTTTTTTTGCTGAACTAGCCATGTTAAATAACAGTTAAAAATCGTAAATATAACACAAATAAACTAGATAAAATTTTAAAGTTACGAGACGAGACGTAGTATGTGTAGACAAACAATGCGTCATTAACAATTGTAGTCCACGACGTAACTAAGGCAAGACAATGGAGAATTTGCACGTTTTTTGATTTTATAAGTATACAATAGAAAGCAACGAAATAAGAAAATTAGCACTTTTTTTAAAATTTGAGCCTTAATTACGGATTTCTGAAGATTTTAACATCGCACTATTTACCGTACCACGAAAACGCAGCATGAATCTAGTGCCGGCTTGTGACTTTCCGCCCGCTGCCCCGAGCACCGCGCCGGGATCACTCCGTAGTGCAGGCTCACTCTCGTTCGATCGTAATATTTCATAGTGAACTTCATTATTTTTAATTTAAATGCAAACCGTTTTGATCGGTGGCGTGCCCAAAATATTTTGTCGCGTGCCATCAATGGCACGCGTGCCATTGATTCGCCACCCCTGAGTTAGGGCAACAATTTGGTTACATGTAAACGATAAAAAAAGTATTGTTTAGAAATGATGAAAGATTTTTAATATGACGTGTGGTCTCCTAGAACAGCTAAGACTGCTGCACGCCTGTTTTCCATGGATGCGATGATGTTATCGATAAGACTTTGGGGAATACTGTTCCACTCCTCAAGAAGTGCAATCTCCAAGTCTCGGAGAGTAAAAGGAGGTCTCGCAGCAATGCGTCGTCCAAGCATGTCCCAAACATGCTCGATTGGATTCAGGTCAGGAGAGCACGCTGGCCATTCCATACATTTTATTGTTTCAGCTTCAAGCATGTTCTCCACGAGACGAGCTGTATGCGGTCTGGCATTATCATGCTGGAAAACAAAGGAATCTTCAATGGCTGCAGCGTAAGGTATGACATGAGGTCTCAGTTTCTCGTCTACATACTTCGTTCTTCGGGCCATCAAAGTACCATTCCGATTGATATGCAGGTTCGTACGTCCACCTATGCTGATTCCAACACATACCATAATATCAGCTCGTCTGCATTGTGACCTTTCACGAACGAATGTGGGATTATTTCGAGTGCCCCTTTCCCTCCATACCAAAACACGTCGGGTGTCACACTCCAGACTGAATCGGGACTCGTCTGTAAACAGTACTTAGCTCCAATCATGTTGCTCCCAATCTCGATGTTCAGCAGCCCATCTTCTTCGGGCCGCACGGTGGCGTGAGGTCAACGGAATGCAGACCATTGGCCTACGTGCATAGAGACCTCCCTGATGAAGCTATTACGTACTGTTTGGCTGGACACCCTTCATCTTCTTGCCAAGAGGAATTGCCTTTGCAGCTGAGTAGCATTGTCTGTTCTGTTTCGACGAGCTGTTAACAGTATATACCGGTCATCAGTTGCTGTAGTGGCGCGTGGCCGACCTTTCCCTGGTCGACGTCTAACATTCCCTGTTTCTTGTAATCGATTCCACAGCCTTGAAATGACACTTCTGGCGACTCCAACAGCGTCCGCGAAACTACGTTGTGTTTGTCCGGATTCAAGTCTGCCTATAATACGCCATGCCATGGATTCCGGTAAATCACGTTGTTGAGACATTTTCAAGTCACCTTTTCTCAAAAAGAATAACTGAGCAATCGAATTTCACAGTTAAGGCAGTGAAACAGACGTTTCTGCAACATCCCGATTTCCGCTCTTATGTTCTTTTTCTGGTTTTTGACGTCATGAACATTGATTTGCATATGAAGTTTTCTTCTTCTGTTATATATATATTCACTGAGTGGCCAAATTATTATAACCAGTCCCTCAATAAAATGTTGGACTCCCTTTTGCCCCAATACTGCATCAGTTCTTCTTGGCATGAATTCTATGAGATGTTGATAGGTGGTATGAGGAATTTGAGAACATATCTGATGAACTGCAGTTTCCATTTTCTTAAGATTTGATGGTACTGGTTTCAGATGCCTGATGCTCCGTTCGATTTCATCCCACAAATTCTCAATTGGTTTGATATCTGGTGATTGTGCAGGCCAACGATTCAAGACAAATTCTCCGTCATGTTCTTCTTACCATCTGAGGACAATGCCAGCTTTATGACATGGAGCATTGTCCTGATGGAAGTATCCATCCCCGACAGGGTACACCATTAACATATCAGGATGTACCTAATCTACGGTAACACTTAAATATCCTTGGGCATTCAGACGTTGTTTTACAGGAACCAAATGACCCATACAATGCAAGAAATCATCCCTCAAACCATAATATTGCCTCCACCAGCTTGAAGTGTTGTGGCAATGCAGTTGGGGTCCATGCTGTCGTGCTGTTTTCTCCGTATTCGCAGCCTGCCATCTGCATGGTATAGTTGAAAACGCGATTCGTTGGACCAAATGACCCTTTTCCGGTCATCTAGTGTCTAATACTTGTGCTTCTTTGCGAACTGGAGACGTCTGCTCTTGTTCAAGGCAGACAGTAGAAGCTTCCGAACAGGTCGTCGGCTTCTATAGCCTATACAGTGTAATGTGCGGTAAAAAGTTCGTTCAGAGACTTTCTGAATTGCTCCTTGATTAAGATTCCCCGCTATTTGACGTACTGTTGCTCTTCTGTTGGACTGGACAACTCTGGCAAGTCTCCTTTCAGATCGAGCATTCAGTAGCCTGTAACGACCACATGCTTGACGTTGAGACCCGGTTTTCTGCTTGGTAGTCCACTCTTTGTAAACATTA